>VZRO01001052.1:804696-839974 GCA_013397915.1 Daphoenositta chrysoptera
CAAAATGTTGCCTGGACTTTTGCAGTTTTGTGAAATGAAACAACAGTAAAAACAATATATAATTTAACCCTCATAGACCTAGCTGGACTGCAGATAAGCATCCTTCCCAGGCTTATGGCTAGTTTTGGCCAGGATATAATGAGTTCCTGTTCATTGATCCCTTATAAGCATCCTCAATGATTGAACATAACCCCATGCACAGCAGGCAGTCATTCATTTGTGCCCCTTTTCAACTCCATTTTAATCAGTATTTGACACTGTTGAAAATCAAATCCATAATTAAGCTTAACAGACAGTCAGAGTTTCAGCAAATGGAAGCCAAAAAAAGCAAAAATTGGAGATACTTTTGTAGTCAAGCATCTATAAAAATTCTGCATTATGTACTCTTGGTGCCCAATGATTTATTTGTACTTAATGGCTCTTTGTTTCTTTTTTTCTCATTTTCTCTGCTGAGGTTATTACCCTGCATTATTAACACACTCATGTGTGACTCTATTTATTTTTTACTGGTGGGAATACACTTTTTTAGAAACAGCTGTTTATTGTATATGTGGGTTTAAAGTAAAGGTACACAAACACACTCACAAATCAACTTAATAAGCACCCTGATAAATAGCACGGCTGCTTAATTGGGACAATTGCTAGGGAACAGATTCAATGACCCCAATCAGTGAATTAATGGCACACCTAGTTGTGAAAAGTCCATTTAAATGATATGCTTGGTGTTGTCTGCTGCCTAGTCACAGTAGTTAACAGGTGTGAATTGGTGTTCATAGCATAAATTTCCTGCTGCTTGACCCTTTGTTCACTTCAGGTTGCTTCTCTACTCTGTCATAGTTGCTAAGTGAATAGAAATTACTGGATTTATCTTAAATTTATCAGACTATTTTAAAGACTTTATAACAGCCAATTTTAAAAGTAAGATTATTTAGAGAGAGGTTTCTGTGGAAACCTTTCTAATTATTTACTGGGTAGGCAAAATGAAACCCATTTTCCATACCATATTTAGCCACATGCTTTTAAAGTAAGTTCTAGAGTAGCTAATATAAAGCCTTTTAGACAGAACTTCAGCTTATTAATTTCGTTTCTGGGGGAGTGCACCGTTTCTGTGAACTTTGCTGATTCCCTGATTAAGAGCCCCATAGGAACAGCTAAATAGTGTAATATCTGAACTGTCTGCTGCCTCTTCCCAGAAGTGGGCAGGTCTGACTCCTGAAATCCACTAAGAGCAGTGGGGCTGTGCGTCCCACAGGCCAGTGTGCTGATTTGTCTGCTCAGTGTTTGTTTTCTGAGTGTGGTAAAGATCAGTCTGCACAGTTGATAGGGCGAGATTTAAAAACAACATGGACAAAACTATTTTTCCCTCCATGTTTGTGATATCTGGAGGTTGTTAGATAAGTATTGGGTTCTTTTGTTTTATATTTCCGTTCTCATCCTTAGGAAGTTTATCCCTTATGGAAACAATGCAAAGGAACAGAAACATAATAAATTGACTGAAGTAAATAAACATGTCCTTTTCTCTTCTCTTCCTGACTGAATCTGTCACCTTAAGTTGCACTGTGTCTCTAATGGGAGTTTGTCAGCTAAATAAAGCTGTTCAGCTGCTTTCTCTAAGTCCCCATGAAGCAAATCTGAACAGATATGAAAAAGCTACCCTGTCATAAAGTTTTATGAGTATAGTTGAAAGATTTATAGATGCAATCATATTAAAAACCTTCTTCTGTCAAAGAAGAAGACTAAAGAAGAGGAATCCGTGAAGTTCATAACTGGTCTCTGCAGTGCTCAAATACAGGATGGATGCTACTGAAAACCTTGTTATGTAGTGTCTTGTGTTTGAACACACTACAAAATTGCAAACGTGCTTATACATCCCAGGAGTTTGATGTGTGAGGAAAGAGGAGGAATACATGATCTATGGTTGCCATATGACATTCAGCAGGCAGTTCAACACTTCACCAGCTCAGCTGATAGCCCTGGTAGAGTATGTCAAAGCTAAAGATCCATCTCCAATGCCAGCCATCCAGAGCACGTTACAACTTCAAGGCAAACTCAAGACACTAAAACTGTCAGTGCAGTGGTGAGGGAGATGGAATAAGTGGGTGGGACAGCATAAAAAAAGAGCTTTCACTCAATCCCTATCACTTTTCCACTTCCAGCCTTTTCTGAGGCCACTGAATCAACTTGCATTGCCAATAAGTAACCAAACAGAGAGACCAATACCTTTTTCTGTTACATTTTAAAGAAACCAATGCCTTTTTTAGAAAATAACATAGAAAGTTTAAAAATCTTGGAAATCTTGGAAATCTTTAAAATGAAAGACCTCCTGGGCAACAGTTAACAGCAATGTTAGTAAAATGGGAGACTGTGGCACTACAGGTTTTGGCACAGTAAAAGAAGCCATGTGCTGCAGAAGGTATATAAGAGAATTGTTAACACCGGCAGAACAAGTTTTAAAGTCCATTTTCGCTCCTGATAGTAGCAGCTAACTACACACACCTTCAGCTATAGCTTCACCAAGGAAGGGAAAGGACCCTACTGAGACAGCTGGTTGTGCATATGTAGGCACAACTATAGGTATCTCTTAATAATAAGAAAGAAGTAGATAGGGAATAGATAACAGATTTTTTTTTAAAAACTTTTTTTTAAAATTTTACTTTTTTTGTTGTACATATTCCTCTGTGTCAGCTCTTTGACTGTCCATTACCTGAAATAGCAAGCAGAACTGTATCAGCCTACTGTCCTATTTAGGAAACATTGAGCTGATGGCAGTTGTTCATTTCTTTTCATATATCTGCTTTTCTTCCTTTGTTTTGGAGTTTCATTTCCAAGAAAGAACACCTTCAAATAGCTAAAGACAAGCTTTAATTGAAAACTTGAACACACGCTGAATGTGTCACAGTGCTTGGACAGTCACTGTACACAAACATTTATATTCAATGAAAGGAAAGTCCCACTAACCAAACCCAGCTTGATTGGAATCTGAGACTGCCAAGCAGTATTTGTCAGGCATAACTACAGCACAGAGGCAGTAATACACTGTTTTCAGCCAGATGGATGTAGGGAGGTCAACAAGGGACCTAAGGGGTGCCTGGCTGGAGGGATTTCAAGAGCTGTAGAAAAATTTTTGAAAAACATTCTACTCTGGACAATGGAAAGTACCTAGTTCTTCTCATGGAGATTCAGCCAATAACAGCTAAAATAGCTTTAACTATTTATGTTTTTTAATTTCAAACTCTCTACTAGTTTGCTATAGATCAATAGCCACAGAAATCACATAAAACCATGACAGCAGTCAGGATGTACAGAACAGTGTAAAGCATCAATTAAAACTAAATACACATGCTGTATGAGGACATCAAATTATTTATATAGTTTTAACTCTAACATTCCAGAGGATGTAATCCTTACACAAGTATCTTTTTGGTTATTTGCTTAGACCACATAATCATTATACCAAATATAAGCTGTTCTCTGATTTTTTTTTTTAATACTAAATTGATATTTAGTGTGAAATAAAGTGACTGACGTGTGAAGATACCTTGCACAGTGTGGCAGAAATCTTGTTAAATTATCCGTGGTATTGGGAACTTGCAGGTCGTTGACTATCCCAGTTTAATTTGGCTAGTACAGGACATTTCTAATAATTAATACTGTAATAACACTTAATGATCTGCACTCATGCAATCTGAAAAACCAGCTAATGGTGCAGTTTTTAGCGACTGCACAAACAGCAAGTTTTAAATTTGTCAAATGCTGCTATTTCAGCATCACACAGTCATGCAGAAGACCCTGCCTGTGGGGCTATCACTGATCCAGTCACTAGAGGCTTGGCCATGATGTAGCAAGAAGTGAAGGACTTAGTCTCAAGGGGGATGTTCCTTTGGAATTAAAACTGGGAGCACTATGTTCACAAGGAACCACTAACACTCCTTATTTCCTTTTTGCTCCAGGACTGTGAACAGAAGGGATAAGAAGACAGAGGGAAATAGAAGATCAGAATAAAAAACCCCAATCTGTTTACTTATCTCATAGTCGTTTGTTAATTTTAGAACTAACTTCTCTTTGAACTCCTTAGTCACAGTCTCTACAAGAAATGGTCTGGGTGGTAAAAAGTCGGCTTTATTCTGTAGTCACGGCAGTAAGGTCATCGACAGTGGTTGGCATACTGCAAGGTAGCAGAGTTTAATCCTCTGAAAGAGTAGATGGACATTGTCTTTTACATCTATTTCAAACATTTTTTCCATGATGAAGGTTTTAGGGAAAATTCCCATTGATCTATGATGGAAATTACTTTTGAAATTAACAATTAAAAGAAAATCAACAAATTTCAATTTTCTCCCACTATTATGTCCTATTCTTGAGAACGCATGCAAGTTAACTCCTTGGTGCTATAAATTCTAAGTATATTTTTCCAGGAAATAGAGTTGGGCAGTCTTTAAAACAGCAGAATTTCACTGAAGACTCTAGTCCAAATAGGAACACTAAGTTATATGTTGCTAATGCACACTTCAGGATTATGGAGCTGCTTTTCATTACACTGTGGTCCTTGCTTTAGAAAGTGGTTTTATTGACAAACAATGATTCAACTAAAGTGAGAAGGTAAACATTGCACCTTTCTCTGCATGCAGGAAGGAAAGCTAAGGAAGGAAAATGGTTAACTACCCAGTAAATGAATGAGAGTAGAGAAACATCTCATTTTGACTGAAAGACAGATCTCATGTGAGTTTACAGAGGAATCTACATGAACAAGATCTAAGTGAAACAGCTTAGATTTTGAGGGAATGAAAAGAGGTTTATCCTCTTCCCTTAGTTTAACTAAAAATTACAGACTTCCCAATTAAATCAGGACCACATGAAGATTTATTTAAAAAAGGCTTTATTTTGTGCATTTCAGGATTGCCTTTATCCTTGGAATTTTAAAATTAAGATTTAAAAAAATCTTTCATTAATTTTTTCTGTGCTTAGTGCTGGGAGACAGCAATCAAGAAAAATGGATCAAACTGCTTGAGCAATCCAGCAAAAGAGGATGGCATTTGTGCTTTCACAATCTTTTGATAGGTACAAATCAATAAAATCCACTCTTGTAACTAATTTGCTGGTATATAGACTGATGAAGGAAGAACTAAATTTAATTTTTTTTTTTAATGGTTTTAAGAAGAGAACAGGAACATGCAGGGAAGTTTCACATCTATCTTCTCCTGAGGGCTCTTTTAATTAGGTTTTAATGTCAGAATTATACTAGGTTAATATTTTAGTGAGCTGGATACATGTCTTTTATCTCCAGCTGTAAAAGAAAATGTCTATTCCTCGTAGAAGGTGACTCACTTACTTTAGGCCACAGTTAGTTCAGTTTATCTGGGTGTAGATACTGCTGGAATCACAGACATGCTTCTTACATGCAGCATCAGGGCCTCATCTGTAATGATGATTGAACTGTGAGAACTCAAAAGTGAAGGACTACTAGCCAAAATGAAGCCCATGTGATAATTTTCAGAACTGTTAAAAAACCTTATTGGTCTTGTCTGGCAGTGTAATCCTGGCTCTAGTAATTTCAAGACAAAAAAATCCCATTGTTTTTAGTGGATGTAGTCTCACTCGACATAGTTTTTATGAATATACCAATATACCCCATATTTTACCTATAATTTATTACATCTTTTTTCTTGCTTGTCATTCACCCAGAAGTCAGTAGCATTTCTTAATGTAGAGAGGTCTGAGTACATGAAAATATGATTTCAAGTGTTCCCCAAATCTCTTAAAAAAGGCACATAACTAATCCAAGCCATTTTATGAGTACTAGTTTCCACAGCAGATTAAATTAGCAACACACAGGATTTTTTTCAGTTTGTTTGTCTTTGTATCCCATTACAATATTCCATTGCATTAGAATATCAGGAGGTGAACAAGGCTAATGAAAAAACCACAAACATAGAAACAAACAGCTCATTAAAGTTCATGCAGGCCCTAAAAGATCGCCCTTCCATGCTTATTTAAAGATATCAGTCAAAGAAGTATGCAAAAGAGATGTGAAATGTTTGTAAAACTTTCATGCATAATTTTGATGGGTGTAGAGTCATACATCAGCATGTGGTTTCACACATTGTTAACAAAGATTACTGAGTCTAGAAACTTAATTTAGCCATTTATTTCAACTCTCTAGTGATAAGAATACTACTCATGACTCCTGGCTGGAATAACTGGGTTATCTACAATAACAAACACATTTCATTTCTGGTTTTTTTTATTCATTTTCCCTTTTCCTTTTTGTTTTTATTCCTCCCCTCTTTCTTCCACTTCTTTATGTATTTATTTAATTTGTAAATATACTGAAGCATAACTCCCCCATATATGGCTGAAGCAAATATGGCTAAGCAGATGACGGCCATTTCGTCTCACAAAGACAATGCCTTTTTTTGCCAGGACATGAGACAAAACTTCTCTGAGACCAGATGTGAATCAGCAGATCACCAGAGTAGCCTTAAAGCCCCAAAGCATAAATGATTGGGAAAAAACATGAGTCTGTCATTGGTATGAACAATTTTAGTCAACAGCTTGTGTTGAAGATGAACTCTTTTGCTCTGTGTTGTTTATTAACAATAAATAATTTGTCAGAAATATCACTGAATTTATTTTTTTTCTAACTTGAAGAAATAAATGGAAGTTCCAGTCTGCAGAAAAAAACTGGAGAATTAATGCAACTGCAAAATTTAATTCATCTTTTTCTGAGATTTTCTGCCCGTACTCTGAACGCTGTAGTCATACTTAAAAATGATGTATGATTTCCCACTATGCCAAACTAGAAGAATGTCCAAGTTTAATATAAGTCTCAAAAAATATCTGCTGACAAGTAAACTAATGCTAAGAAATATTCATATTTCCTACAGAAATCAAAGAACAATGAAACTCAATAGCATTTTCAGGTACTCAAAACTGTCAGTAGAAAAGGAAATGAAAACTATCAAAAGGTTGTTTCTATATGGAATAAATGACATTGAGCAGAAGAGACTGTCAGCACCTCACCAACATGTGTGAGACAACAGTGTTGTGTTTTAGTAAAACACGCTCTGTGTTTTATTCAATGAAGTGCTGAATTGAGATCCAAATTTTTGAGGCCCACTTGAAAACATATGGACAATACTTTCTTAACTCAGATACCCCCAGTTTATGTTGCAGTCTAGAAGTCCTCTTAACTACAAGTGTTCAATCTATTTTAGGATCTGGCACAGAGCTTGCACCACGTGTTCTTCAGCATCCTCTGGCAATTTTATGTGACCATTTTTCCTAACAAAGAGAGATGTTTTTGAAAGATGTTTTGAATTGAATCAACACTTTTGATGTTCTATCTGAAATTCCATGACTTTCCAAAAAGACATGCTCTGGTCATCTGTGTCACTTTATTTAATTGGCTTCCTTATGGTACTATTGCATTTACAGTTTGTTATCACAGTCCTAGTTTTTCTGTAACAATCATTGAAATAACTCAGGCATTCAATCCTGGCAAGCCACAGACTATTCGGCACTTTGAAATTCATAGATTTAACAGCATAGTGTCAGATCATTTTTCATAACCCTTGTTTCCTTGTCAGCATGTCATAGCCAGTAAAGAGCTGCTAGATTAGTACAAATATATAAATCTTTTCTCAGCTTCACCTCACTGCTGTTTAATACTACTTTACTACACCACTGTGCTTACTAGTTTAAAATACCTTCTGTTTGGAGAAACGCATATTTATTATTATTATTAGGGAGTTTTTGTGCAATTTCCCTGAGCACAGGCTGACAGCTGCATAGCACTTTGTCATTTATCATTGTACACAAGATCTGTCAACTTGGGAAACAATTTCAATAAAAAAAAATCTGCATGAAATTACTTTGTGAGAGAAAAAAAAGCCCCAGTTCTGTCTATTGTGTGTGCAATTCTGTGGCTGCGTTTATTTATTTATTTTTGTCTACTTTTCCTCTTCTTCTTCTTCTTTTTTTTTTTTTTTTTAATTTTGGCTTTGAAAGGTACTTAATGTACCAAAAACAATTTGTAAAAGCATTATTTCACCAATTGGAAGTGTGTACGCCTTGCTGAGGTCTCCCTTATCTAACTGTTGCTAATACATTTTCATGCTGTGCTCTTATGGCTTCATTTTACAGTTGACGAGATCACCCACTCCATGCTGTGTTGGAAATGGGACCCTCGTCACTCCAGTCCACAGAGTGCACTTAACATGTGAACAACAAACAACAAAAAGTTACTGCTTTAAAACGTCTTCTTCATCCCTTTATCCCTTTGTTGGAAACTTAGCCTTGCTTTTACAGCTTGGTTTAATAAACTAAGGCATAACAACCATGTAAATCAGAACCTATCAAAATGGGAGGATTTACTCACCTACAGATTCTGTTGAGTTAACCTCAGAGGAGGTCAATAACACTCTGCAGATTCTTCTAAAACATATAGCAGTCATCCTCTGCTGACCTCACCCTCCTCAAAGTTTACATCAATAATATTCTTTTTCATGACACAGCATTTTTCTTCACTTCTGTTTAATTTCTTATACATCTTGTCCTGTAACTAGATAAACATCTAAGGCCTGCAGTTAATAAAACCAAGTGGGGCAATAATTGCTGTGAAATTATGTTCTGGACAGCTGAAAAGGAGGGATCAGTATTAGAGTCTCCTGTTTTCCACCCTGTCAGTTTTTTCTCCAGCTATGGATTTGTTGTCATCAGTGCCTGATGATTCTGCTGACACCCCTGTCAGAAAATGAATTTTTCACTCCCCACTTGATTGACTCCATTCATAGCGTGTAACTCTGTCAAAAAGTGCCACTCTCAAGCTCACTCACTCATGTGTTTGCATTTTTGACACCAGTGCTGAGTGGACAGACAGACACATGAAACCATGAAATATTCAGAAGGCGTATTTCGCTCTTAATTTATAGTTCTTTATTGTCTTTGTAAAATGCCATGTGGTCCATGCTTTAAATCGATTGACTTCAAAAATATGTCTTTTGGAGGAAGACTTTTTGCAGATTCTGTACTTGAATTAAAGCACAGATGTTAAGTTCTGCCAGATTTCTTGATGAAACTAATATTTGAATGTATGTCATTAATGCCACTCAGTTTCATATACTACTATTGATAAAAATATGTCTTTCATAGAAGACTAGTTTGAGATAAAATGACAGATGCCTTCAAAACTTGGTCCATAGAAATGATTCAGTAATAGTGTAAAATGTAATAGTTGGAGGATCTTCTAGAGCCTGAATTATTCAGACTAAATGACTGCAGGGAGAATTCTTGTTTGTGAGGAACCAATCCACCTTTAGTGGCTGTCACTGGACACTGCATTAAAATGCACGAATCTGCCTACAGGCAACCTACTTCCAAAATGCAAAAATCACACATCTTTTTAAGTGTGAGCAGAAAGTGCTTGCATACCACAATGAATGGCATCACAAGAGGTCGTC
This sequence comes from Daphoenositta chrysoptera, assembly GCA_013397915.1. NCBI lineage: Eukaryota > Metazoa > Chordata > Aves > Passeriformes > Daphoenositta > Daphoenositta chrysoptera. The sequence goes on from VZRO01001052.1 coordinate 814,155, forward strand.
TCTGTAGCAGGGCCAACTGTTTGAGAAATCTCTTCATTATACAAGGAGTAGAATAGAGTAGACTAGAGTACAGCAAGTTTGATAAAAATATACACAAAATAGTTTGGGCACCACAAGGACTGCTAACTTATTAAGATGCTGATAAAAAATCAGTAGCTATTGGAAGAAAAAGGCTATCAACAAAATGAAGAGAAAAACTGCCAGCAACATTCCATAATTGGAACTGTGTTCTCACAATCTGCTCTTACCTGCACTTGCACTGGTGTCAATAAGACAAGGTGAAGTTAATGAGGTTATACAGGTGCTAAGAGCTATTATACAAAAAACTATCATACTGATAAAAAGATAAGCACACATAAACTGACGAGTATATCCCAGCCTCAATCAACAAGGCTTTGCATTTGACACCAGTGAAGGCAAATTTTACAATTGATATATGATGTCATCACCTGCTGTAAGCAGCCTAGTAACCAAATATAAAAACAGCACATGCTGTCCTCAGAAAGGTGTTGGACAGCAGTACAAAACTCCACAATTTAAAATTAGATGTAGCAGAAATAACAAAGGGCTTTCAAATGTCAATTCTTGACATTCATTTTGATATAATTATCCTGACATGGATATAGTTTTTCAGTATGTGATCATTTATTGGAACAACATCTTTTAAAAGAAGTTATGGTCATTTTGGTTTCAGAATAATTATTTCAAAGAATCTGTCAATTTATTTTTTTTAACAGTAAAATCTTCTATTCTGAAGGAAATAGCATTGTCCTTTTTGTCCTTTTTGCTTTAATCTCTGGGATTTGGTTCCAGCAGGAAAATTTTTTCCTCCAAGACAATTCTAACTCAAAAAATAAATGAAATGTAATTACCTTTTTATTGACACATTAAAAGGAAATAAATAGTATAATCAGCAGTTATATGCTTTCCTCAAAGGTGTTGCTTTCATAAGCATTATGATTAGCTAACCAGATACAGAGAAGTGGGAGAAAGTGGTGAGAAGAGGGCTGTCATGAAAGAATATAGAGTCAGTGATTTCATGCAAAAAAGGAGCATGTTGAACACACTCTGTTACAGGAACATCTGATTGAATTGAAAGATGTGGAGGGTAAAATTATCTTATCAATTTTCATATATCATTGCATTTCACCTTTACGTACAATTTTTCATGACTTTACAATTATGCTCCCCAAGGGCTTCATACTTGTATTGTTTGGGAGCAAAAAATCCTGAAGACTTAAATAAACAGTCTCTACAAATGATACCACTGGACCTAGAGTTTAAATATAATATCGCTACTGATAATACTTGCAGTCTCCAAGTAAAGGAGGTCATCACAACTGGTTGGTCAATTTTCTATGAGAGACACTGAAAATTATTAGCCTTTTAAGAAATGATCTGTGAGAAGAAGTCTGTTGTTGATCTTGAAGAGCTTTGATACATAGTATACTTTTTTTTTTAACCAACCTCCTGGACAGTAATCTCCAGTTTGAATGACAACTTTTTTTGCACTTTGACAGATAGGCTTAAGTCCACAAAGATGCTTTTTTGATGGAAATAAAGAAAGAGAAGGGTCACATAATGCTTAAATTGTATCAACCTATTGCTAAAAGGAAAAAAAGATAATCCCCCCTCTAAATACCAAGAAAGAAATTATCACAGGGCAGTAAAAAAATTAACAAATGAGGGACTGAAACATTTATTCAATCAGAGAAACAAATAGAGTTTGAAGGGAGAAAAAAAATCACAGAGAAATTAAAACAATTACCAGTTATTTTAGGAAATAGATGTTCGGTAATGTCTTCTGAGGATTTGACCGAAGTGGTGCCAGTGTCTCACAACATTTTGGATGAAATTACAAATACATAGAGGAGCAGTCAGAACATTTGATCCAAAAAATTAAAGATCAAGGATCTGATACACACAAGGGTTATTTGAAAAATGACTGTCTAGAGCTGAAGCAGAGTGTCTCACACACATTGTTGCTATAAAAAGAAGGCATAAGGAGAAGGAAGGACAAAAGAATGAAGAAGGGACCTAAATGACAATAGTGGGAATTTCTGTGACCTTTTTTTTTTCTACTTTAAAGCAAAATGCAGAAATTAAGTCATGATTAAACACAAGAGTGAAAAAGGCAGAAAAGTTCTGTTTAGCAAGTCTACTTAAACTAATCGTTTCCTCTTGCCTGTTATTTATTACAACCCAAGTGTAAAACCTAGTGTCACCCCACTCAGGTGGAAATGTGAGCATGTGGGCTATTTAATATAGTAATTTGCCTAATGTAGCACAATTACAGAAATGCGCTGAGTAACTTTGGGCTGATTCCCCAGGAAAGAATTCTTTATGGAGTGCCTACAAGGTACACCTGTGCCTCATTACCTGAATCGATATTTTTGCCATGTTGATTTGAAGGACAAAATAGACTTAGGAGATTCTACTTCCATAATTACAAAGAACATAAAGAAGAGACATTAAAACTGGAAGAAAAACTTAAAAACCTGCCACACAGTACAACAGGACAGCAAAAATACAAGGCTAGCTCTAACTTTGCACCTAGGAGCCTCTGTATAGCAAACAATTCCATTTTGTTAACAAGCCACAAGCGTGCACTTAAGAAGCAGGTGAACAAATGTAATTGTGAGAAGTACAATGATGCTTCTAAGTCTAAATTGTGTTCCTCTCAAGGCACATGTGTTCATCTATTGCATAGTATTTTTTGTGTGGTTTTATCTTTCTCCTCTATTTTAAAACAAATTAATGGCTTTCCCTTAATGATCTAAAAGAGGTTAAGGTGTAAACCTTAAAGGATTTCTTTTCAAATATGTCACATCTCGTCTTTCTGTATTATTAAAATAAAGTAATCATCATCCTTTTCTCTCTCTTGCTTTGATCTGGCCTGTGAGGTCAATACAGACTAAAGGCCATTAATATCTGATAACTGCAAAGGACTTGTACTAAACACTGATACTCCCATTATGATCTCTGGTGAATAGGTTTCCATATCAGAAAAACACCATTAGAGTTATCAGCAGCTGGCACAGTTTTAACCTCAGCAGAGGCCAAGGAACAAACAAACAGAGACTGAAATACCCCATTATCTCTAGAGGCACTTACTCCTACTCTGTGCGCAGGTAGATTGGTGAGGTACCAGGGGGTAAATTTGCCCTCTGTCTGCTTCTGCCATACCCATTCCTTGCACAGATGTAACCTCCATGACTGACAATCTGACCACTGTGACTAGCTTTTCATTCAGTTTATTTGCTCTTAAGCCTTCTTTGCAGACAACCTTTATTTTAGAGAATCAAATACACTGGAAAATAATCCAGGTGTTCAGACAGCTTCAGTGGTAAGGCTATGCTGAAACTGGTACTGAAAGCAGGACTTTTAACCTTTCACACTTTAATGACTTAAATTAGACTCCACATTTAAAACTCTTATTTTTCATGGGTCAGTTTCATTCTCAGTAATTTATGTATGTCTTGTATGAGAGAAGATCCACACACTGTGGCAGTACAAGCACATAAAATAAGTGCTTCATAAAGCCCCCAAGATTATAGCACTTCAATCTCCAGCGCCTGACCCATATTTAACACATTTATCACATGCAGATCTGAACAAACTACCTCAGAGGCAAATGGCTTTTGTGATTTGAGCCTTACAGTCAGAAACCATTTCAGAGTGACACAGAAATTCCAGAGGACTGCTGAGGCCTTCTAGTCACTTCCTTTTTCAAATACTGCCATCTGCACTAAGGTGATGTGTGTCTCTGGATAACTGGTACTGAAACTGGCAGTCTGGTATGGAATATACTTGTCTGTGGGTGTTAGGATTTAGATGTAGGAGGGTGCATAAGGAGAGTTTTGTCTGGAGTTGAATCTGGATTTAGCCAATCAGTTCTGGATTTTTAGCAGAGGCATTAGCAGCAAATGCTCAAGGGAGCATAAACATTGGAGAAAAGCATGTGGCATCCATGCTAGAGGGAGTCTGAACACAGGCTGAGAGATCTGGGGCTGCTCAGTCTGGAGAAGATAAGGTTCTGGGGAGACCTTATCGCAGACTTCCTGTGCCTGAAGTGGGCTTAAAAAAAGAATGAAGAATGAATTTTTACAAGTAGTGGTAGCACAAGTGATAATGGCTTTAAGCAGAAGGAAGGTCAATTTAGACTAGACATTAGGAAGAAATTCTTTACTGTGAGGATGGTGAGGCATTGGCACAGGTTGTCCAGAGATGTTGTGGGTGTCCCATCCCTGGAACTGTTCAAGGCCAGGTTGGAAGGGGCCCTGAGCAACCTGCTCTAGTGGGAGCAGTGCCCATTGCAGTGTTTTTGGAACGAGGTGATATTTAAAGTCCCTTTCAACCCAAACCATTCTGTCATTTCATGATTCTATGACATTGCAGTCATCATCACCTTAAATAGCAAAGAGAGCTTAATGAGAAAGACTCACCACTAATCACATGCAGAGTCAATGTCACCGTACTTGTTGCTTGTTGCCTGGAAAGGAACAAAAGTCCTTATATACAAGGTGGAAAAGCAAAAGATCTGAAAGCTTAATGTGAACAAGCTTCTACTTACCCATGTCTTCAATTTTCACTCCCCATCCTGCCTTCAGAAGGTAAAAATAAATTGCTGGAGTGTTTGCAGACCATGAGCACTTGCTGATGGCACGGCACCTGGAATCAGAAAAAAAATCTGCCTTATGTCTCTGTTGACTGGAAATTCATTTGTATATATATGCTACAAATCACTATCTCCACCAACTGCTTGATATGGAAAGAAGAAAATGATGCTAGTAATGTATGACCCTGAGAGTAGAGGAATTGTAGCTATTTACATCAGTTGTCAGCAACCTGCTGCTTGTTTGCGGTGTTGCTGCATGGATATAGATAACCTCTCTGAAACATTAGCTGAGACAAAGCAAGTAATTCTTTGTTGACACATTGTCAGTTTCTAATTTGTTCTCAAACTGTGAGGTAAATCCTCCATCTCCACTGGAAAAAGGGCTGCTCTATCTCACATCAGTCTTTCTGCCCTTTTCACTTTCTATTCTCAGCTGGAAATGCAGTCGAAAAGGAGTTTCCTGCCCGGAAACTGATAAAACGTACCAACAAAATTATCTGGAGAGTTTAACCTTAGCTGCGGTCCCTTTACATCACCCTGAATAAAAACACAGAGCAATGCAGAAGGAAAACTGTGATCCTTATTACACAGCGTCAGAAATCAGGAGGGCTGCAGTTGCAAGGGACAGAGGTTATCCCTTGAACTTGAAAAATGTTGCTTTAGCTACAGAAATAAATGCCTCAGAGCCGGGTCTTGGTGAGCAAAAGTGAAAAGCTGAGAAACAAAACCAGAGTGATGGCTCTTCACGAAACATCGTTATGTCATGAACAAACAGCAAGTGCTGTGGCAAGGACTTCATCCTCTTTCCACTCCTACTTCTTGTTACCTTTGAGGAGTCTGCACTAGGAATACAGTAAAATGTGATGTGCTAGGAATTTCCTTGTAGAGAGATTGACCTGATTACATTTCACTGGGCATAGAAGCTCATTCTTCTTTCTGACTGCTGCTCAGATAGAAGACTGACAGCTGGACTCCATCACTTGGATTAATGGGTTAAAAGCTGACATCTTTTTAGTATTTTGGACTTTATTTTCTTTATTAGCTTGACTTTCATGCTCAGAGTGCTCTTGCCACAATATTCTTTTAAAAGTACACTTGTCAGGGTCCATTTGCTACTAGCTACCTTGATGGTGACATCAGCGATGGCTGCGGTTTACCTTTTGACCTTAGAGAGGCAGCAGATGGGCCCAGTAATAAATCCCGATTATTAGTGAAGGAGCCAACAGCTTGGAAAGGCAGAAATAAAAGTCAGGCAGTTTTACACTGCAGTTCTTGTTATTTGCTTTGATATGGAGTTGTGGGCCGTGTCAGGGGCGATGTTGAGCAGCCTGGGCTGCCTGCAGCCCTCCACTCCTGGGCAGGCAGTGCGTGCCATGCCTCCAGCCTCCTCCTCCTGCTCTCCCCCCAGCAGCCCAAACTGCCCACATGTGAGTTCACTTCAGCTTTTGACTCCATGACCTAAAAGCAGCAGGTGAAAGGGTATGAGCTCTCAGGATAGCCAAGGGACATCCAGGGCTGGGCCCTTCTCCACAGGCTGATGTGGTAATAGCTGATCGTGCCATGCAAGCCCTTGAGGAAGGTGCATGGGGATGGAGTGCTGTCAGGAAGAGGCCTCAGCACAGCCCAGGTTTGGCAAAGGACAAAGGAAATTCATCATGGTGTTTTTACAGTGTTTCAAAAAGAAACCACAATCCCCCAGAAAACTGTGGCCAGTCTCCTACAGCGTCAGTTTTGTGTTCCCTACGCTGGGTTTGCAAGCAGCGTCGCTGAGGACTCGCAGTGGGCACCCACAGGGCCTTGTTCAGGCCTTGGGTACCCACAACTACAGGTCAGACAAATATTTTGCATTTTTGGAATAAAGATGTTTATGTTTTAGTCTTGGCTAGTAAGGGGTTTTTTTCCCCTATGTGAATAGTTGGATGGAAAATTTTCTTAATTGTTTCTAGGGGTGTTACGTAGTTTATGTACTTGAATCCTGCAACAAAACTGTGGTTTTGCATGAGTAAAGATGGTAAGATTTTTTCTTTTTATATAAACACAAAATAGCTCAGTTGTATAAACCAAGTTTTCAAGATCCCTTTGTACCCACATGTACTCACAACATGGATATGTCATCATGATCCAGTACAAGAGAAGGATGAAGAAATTGTTGTTTTACTTAATTATTAAATATAAATCACCCAGGAATAATACATTCTAGATTTTTTTCTCTGAAATTCTATGTATGGTTTTTGTAATGTTAATACTTTTTTCCTTTTTCTAGGAAGTGTGATAAGGCAAAACAGCTTTAGCGTCCTTGCCATAAGTTTGTCATAAAAGAAAGAGTTAGATAAGTAATTTTGTCTTCTTCTCACCCTCAGTTTTTGTTGATGTTTTGGAACATTGGAAGGTTTCCAGGAATTGCTCTTCTCTCAATAGATATAGAAGATGTCTTTCAGATGGGCCTTGTGAACAGACTACAGCTTTTGAACTAAAATAAAAGAAAATGTCACACTTTTCTTGTCTTAAGAACTTTCCTATTCATTTACTTGGAGGAATAATTTTACTTTGTCCTGTCTTAATTTGCAAACCAATAATAAACTATTGGTTTTGTACAAAGTGATTTCCAAATGAACAGCAGTTATTTGGTTTCCCAGAAATTAGTCATTTAAAATTACACTGAGTTCTCAAGCAATTCCTTCCCCAAAAAGTTATGTATGACAATTTGGATATTTTTGATTGCTGGCTAAATTTACTTCAGGAATATGATGGAAAAAAAGGTTTTTTCACATCAGGAAGTTCAATAATTACTTTTCAAAAATGAAAGTCATTTCTAGGTGGAAAAAAAGATTTTTGCTTTTCAAAATACAATTTTTACAAATATTATTCATTTATCTGAGTAGAATTTTTCTGTGAAAATATTTGATAGTAGTTTTAAATGCAGTACTGCAATCTTTGTTAAGGGAAGTAATAGAAAAAATCAAGTTTGGATGCCATTTTCTATCTCTGTGTCATGTCAATGAAGAATACACATAGGAATCAGGCCCTTATTTTGTATAACAAAAAACACAAGCTTACTGTGAAATTATTAACAGCCAGTGGTTTTACTTCATCAGTTGTTAGTTATATCAATCATTTCTGTGCCAGCATGGAAACAGAAGCTCTACTGTTTTGGAGAAGAAAGTGTATGTGTATGTTGTGTGTGTTCCATATAAATTACCCAGGTGTTTTAACACATCCAGGTGGTTTTTTATTCCTTTTGGAAAAACAGAAAGGAAACAACCCAAGGGCTAATGTTCTAATTATCAGTGGTTGTGCAAGCCTCCAAAAAGCATGTATTCTATAACCCCTGGAAAAATTCTGACATGTTATAAACTGGCTAAATTAGCTTCAATCAGTAAACAAACAAATTGGTGCCAGCACAATAGTACAATAATGCAGTGCATACTAAGTGACTTATTTTCCTAATGCCAAAAATAGCTACATAAACCAATGCTAAATAGCTTTGATTTTTCTTTGTATAATTTGAGTTAGAATTTGTAAAAAGTCATAATTCCTGACCTTTTAATAAGAAGAGTAGAACTGCAACATCTGTTTCTCAGAGATTTCTGGAAAATTCTTTCTTGACTTTGGCTTGCAACCCAAATCACATATGATTCAAAATGTTAAAAATGAAACATATTTCATTCAAATGCTGTGGTAACTCTAGAAGCTCAGGTGCATGATTTTTTCTAGTTTAGCATTGAAAGAGGAAGCCAAATTCTTCTTCAAGGCAGATCATATTGAGCTAAACTAAGTAATATTGAAATAGGATCTCTTATGTAGGAGAAGAGCACAAAAACCTGTAAGGAAAGGTTAAGATACTCCAAAGTGGGCTTTGGAATGAATGTTAGGGCATGAAAATGTAATGAAAAAGCATAATTTTTAGTTCTCTAATTCCTGGGGGCTCTTTATCTATATTTGGTTCCATAGTGGAAGATAATGTGAATATGTCAATTTCCTCTATGCCCCTACCTGACTGCAGAAGTGTGGAGAAAATGTTGCAGGAACCATTTCTTTAATTGCTGTGCATATTATTGTTTTTTGCTGTCACAGAGTGTGTAAGTATAATCCTTATCCATGATTCTGGTAACAGACTTTGGTTGTAACCTAAGTGTGAATATAATAAATATACTCTGTAAACATAATTTATCATCTGTTTAGGAAATGGAGCCAAATTCAGTCCAGAGTTTTGCAAGGTCTGAAATTCTATAACTTCTTAAATTTTTGGTTATTGAGTTTATAAGGCAAAATGTTAATATACAGTCTCTCCTGTGTAGGTAAAGTTTTCTTACCTCCATATTTTTTTTTTATGATGACATAATGTCATGTAAGTCATCAAAATGCTGTTTACATGTTTTTATCTTCTTTTGACTACTCAACACATTGATGTCAATATCTATGCTGGAATACGGATCATTACATTTATGAATTAATATGAAATCAAAACAGCATATCTCACGTACTTCCCTCTTTCCAAATCCAAAATGCTTTTTCATAAGTGATATAGAAGATTTTTGTCTTCAAAAATTACAGAGACAGACAGACACAGATCTGCAGAAGAAAAGGTATGTATGTGACCGAATACCTTATTTTCTGCCTCTGTCAATAACATACCTATTTTGACCAGTCAATGGTACTGGAAGCTGCATATTTGCTGACAAAAGTGAACTAGACCTATGTACATGAATTTACGCTTTAAATGAGGAACACTTTGTTTTAAGTGTTGTGTTCTCTCCTGTCTTCATTTAGCTACACTAACGTATTTCTCCATGTGAAACTGAATAATTAATTGTCCCAATGGTGCCATCAGGAAAGTGTTTTCAATTGCTGTTTCTGGAGACTCCATTGCTACTCAGCTCCCATGAATATGTCGATAAACATACATGGTTGACTAAAACAGAATATTTTACACACTTCACAGTCTTTCTCGGAGACTATAAGGGACCTAGATATTTAAACGGCTGGTGTTCTTTGTGCAGTAACAGAGTCCTTAAGTCTGAACTGCTGCTTTTCTAGACTGTGATCAATACACTGAAAAAGGAAAATAACTACTGGTAGCTTTACTAAAACACATTTTTACCTAAAAGGAACTCTAATAGTGTAAAAAACCATTTGTTGATCATGGTAAAAAGCAGGCATACAGATGTTGTTTTCTGGGTTTTTTTTAAGCTGGAATTTCCTTAGTGTTTCCTCAATTTTATTTGCTGCTTTTGAAGAATCATGCTTGATAACTTTTCTGACAAGGCGTCTCACATATTTACTGCAATTGGCCACCTTGTGAATTAATCAGGAGTATCTAGAGTATATGTGGACATTTTTCCATAATTATTCAACATGCAGTTTTGTATCTTTTTCACAGTAGCTTCACACATTATACAGTATTCAGCACAGCTCAGTCATGAGTAGTTTATCCTGGCTTCCCTTGTCTTCTGAAGGCTATAATGAATGCTAAAAGATACAAAAGTGAATCAACATTCTCTCACAAAGTATTAAACTTCATCAGGAATTACCATCTATATCCAGTCTGATTCCTGGTACCCAAGTTAAAAATCCAGAGAAATTACCCCAAACTAAATTATAAGGCAATGCTCTTGCTATGGCATCCCACCTGTCTGCACAGCAATGGCATTCTTTCTGGGATCTGTCCATTATTATACATCTGACCCTATTTCATAGCATATTATTTTGTAGCTCAAAATTTTCTGGTCTTGGCTGTCCCACTGAGATGGTGCATGGAATGCTGCTGATTCAGTAACAATGCTCCATGAGAATAATCTCATCTTGTAACTTCCCCGTATGCCTCCTGCATGCTCTCAGCACTCAAGGTCATTGACTATGACTGTTCTTTGTTGTACAAAGCAAAGCTGCTTCTCATGGCCATTACTGTTTTGATCCATGAATGCTTGGAAGACCAATCAGAAACTGAATTTTTACTTCTCTGTCTATTTTTGTGTCAACCATCCAACTGATTTTCTGCTGTTCCAGAGTATACAGTACATCCACTGGCCTTCCTCCATGAACAGTTTTTGATGGTGAATTTTGAGAGACACACAGAGACACAGACATTTCTTTTTATATATTGCATCTATTGCATTCTATTTAAGTGTAAATTGACAGAGATGTTCTGCTGAGTTAACAGTTGACTTTTTCTGGGAAATCCGGGAGAGATTCAGCATCCCACACCCTGTCTAAGAAATTCAGTAGCTGGGAACCAGAACCGGACACTTTCAGACAAAAAGCTGTGCTATTATTTTTAACAGGGTGGACAGGTGTTTATTGGTATAGCTGACATGGCTATTGTAGATTCTTTCTTAATGCAGAATAGCTACAAATACTTAGCTATGAAGAATTTTGCGTAACTTAATACATAAAACAGATTACATGCATTCAATAACCTTATATTTATATTACTCATGTCTTTGTTGTGTGTGGTTGTCCCTCTCTATTTATGGTTATAATCCACCTGCTAAAAGGCATCAGTTAATTTTTTTGTAAATGCTTTTTGCTACTCTATGGACAATTTCTTCTTAAAGATGTCGTTTAGCCATTGTATGTGTTCTATTGTACCCATCATTTTAGAAAAATCACTTATGCCTATCACACTGCAAGAGTCTTCTGTTAAATCAACACAAAATTTTATCCTTTTCTTCACAATTACACCTCTAAAAGCAAAATTATTAATTCACATTGTTAGCTTACAATCTGCCACAGACTTGCAAGTCTTGCACAATCCACAGAGACCATGATATAATCCAAAATCTTCTGATCACTTTCCATTTTGTGTTATGAATGAAATTTTCCAACACTTGATCCTTGCATGGTCAAGGCAGAATTTCTTTATATAGAAAACTTGCCTAACCTAAGTCTCCTGCAGTGTGGTATGGAAAGCGCATTCTGAATCCAACAAAAATGACTATTTTTCAGAAAGAAAATTATAATTTTATAAAACATCACTGTTGAGTTCAACAGAGATAAATGATTCAGAATAGTGTAAAGTAGTATGTAAAGATGCAAGTTTTAAGGCTCAAAATACCACTACTAATTCAATATCAAGATTTAGAAGGTGACTTAAAAAGCAAACTCTTAGTTGATCAAACTCTGTTGATGGTATTTTTCATAAATCACATTCAAATGTAACCTGAAAATAAATACCTGTTTGCATTAACTCCATCGCATTAGAAGTGTCAGACTCACCTGTTTCATTTTAGCTAGATTCCACTTCAGTTAAAGATTAGGGGCTGAATTAGTCTGTTTTGTGGTGGAGTGGATGAATGGGTTGGTTGGTTTTTTTGATTGCAACCTTTAGTTTTCCAAAATCAATCCACATTATTTATGTTTCAGAGGTATCTTTTTTCTACTGTTTGAAGGTTAGCTGTCATGACATGTCCCTGTGTTGCAGAGAGTCTGCAACAGTAGAAATAAGAGACATAATTTCTATTCCTACTCTCCCAAATCTACGACAATCCACATAAATGGCAATATTACAAAGGTAAAATGATGTTCATCAAAGTACATCCCCAGCAATTTTTAATGCCTTGTTGATTAAACAACCACTGAAGCAGAATAACAATGTGGAAAGCATGAAAACAATAATGTTATTTTGTTCTACCCTTACTTCTTGTCCGAGTCAGAGTTTCTACACATAAAGGTGAGATAGTCTTCAGGATGTTTAGGTACTCTCAACTTCATTTGCTCCTAAAAAATTGGACATTTTCAAGTAACTACAAATGGGTCAGTATTGTTCTCACGCTATTAAAAATGAAACACAATAAATATTATCTAACAGAAGGAGGGAGAAATTTCCCCAGAATACAAGGCAACAAATTGTCAGCTCTATTTGGACAAGAACTTTAATTTTCAACTAAGCAATCCCATGTACTAGGAAAAGAAAATCTTTTCAATTTGGAGGACTTTGACAAATATTAATATATCACAGTTGCAATGGGATTCATTTGTGCTGTGGAATCTAAGAGGTCAGTACATCTGTAAAGACTTATAGTACTTAAGAGATGATCGTACAAGACATATGGTTTAATCATGATGTATTTAAGCCTTTTTTATCTGCTTAAGAATTCAATGTTTTTCTTTCTCTAATTTAAGAAACCATTTGTGATTCGTCTCAACAACCAAAAAAGTATTAATACAGCAGACAGAGTGTATTACAAATGGACTGAGAAAAGTCAAAATTATGTAACTATAATTGATTACAACAATGATTAAAATATAGATATAATGATTTGAGTTTTAATCCTTATAGGCTTGACATCACACTATAAATTGTTGTATATGGGTGAATTTCCTATAGAATCTCATTTATAGGGCAGTAAATCCTCAGAGGAAGATAATGAAAATGTGGAAGGACCCTGTGATTTATATCTCAGCATTAATATGTTTATGTCACTAAAGCTATGTTCTAAGAGCAGTTTCTTTTTCTAAAACCATCTCCTCCCAATAATGATCATAACCATTGTTTTATTTTTAGAATGCTAACACATGCACATCCAGTGTTGCATGAACCATGGTGGAAAAAGCCTGCCAGGGTTTTTAGTGTCTGCTTGTCATCATTGCCCAACTTGGCCTTCATCATCGTTAGAATATGCTCCCCACTTCTAACTGATGGCCAGAATTTGGTAAAGGAATGTAGTAATCACAAGCTGTAAAATTATTCCCTGTGCCAAAATTACGGGAATCTTTCCACACAGAAGTATTTAATCCAAAGAGATTGCAAGGTTTTCAGGTTGCTCATTGAAGGTGAAGGCCTGCTTGTGGTGCGACTTGGAATGGAACGCTCAGATCTGTAAGTGCAGGTCAAGCGTGCAGGCAGCCACATGAAACAGGCTATTGAAAGGGTGCATGGCTACAGCAGCACCACACAGAAATATGACTCTCTCCTGTAAACTCAGCCACCAAGTATCACCTTTCAGGAATGTTTTTCTATCTTGTATTCTCCTCGGTCTTATTATTTAACTAATAATACTTTTATGCCATCTATCTAGCAGTAAAACAGACTATATAGAGCACACACAGGACATGAAATATATTCCTTTTATCACCCAAACAAGGGTTAATGTTAAAGGTCATTAGAAAAAAAAAAATCCTAAAATTAAAAGTTATTAAACAGTCCTGGTCATAGATTATCTGATTATGGACTAGGAAAAAATACAAGTTAAAAGTTAATTCAAGAGTATTAACTTGCACAGTCTTAAACATAGGGTTTAGTCTTTAATAATAATCAAGCCTACAAAGAAAACCAAGGGAAAAAAGATATAATCTTAGTGCAGAACACCCATATGTTAATTCATAGCGTAGACAGGAAGCTGCAGTTTAATTTTACCTTGTTCAGGCAGTTCCTATCAAGTACACCAGGATTTACTTTTATCTGTTAACAGAATGATCTTTCATACTGTTCATTGACATATGTTGAAAACATGTCATTTTCTAAAGGAAGAGAAGATTAGCTGTAATACATATAGAAGTTTTAAATCTGTGATTTAAATAGGACTAGGCTTCTGAAATCTGTAGTTTAAGCTCTGAGCATAACCATGCCCTGTAGCATATTTCTAGCATATGATGCATCTCAAAATAAGATTAAAGACGGGAAGATGGGGAGTGTTTTATAGCAGGAATCTAGTGGCAGCGAAGTCTACAAAAGGGAATAATTTGATAATTTATTAATCAGAAATTTTAGAACACAATATATACCTCAGTTGGGTTCTTAATCAAAGATGAACTCTGCCAATGCCTGAACTTTGTGGTTTTGGCTTGCTCTAGAAGACATAAGAATTTTATTTGGCAAAGATTTGGTTGTAGATGGAGGCTGCTCTGGATAGCACTCTATTGATTGTCCTTGAGCAAGTACAGTGAGCTTTTAAGATAGGATGCAAGATTTTAACCATCGGTATCTCACACAGCATTAAAAGATAGCAATAACTTTATTTGTTTCCTAAAATACCTGCTGTATTCAGTGAGGGCACCATCCTACCTTCCTTTCATAAATAAGAAAATATTTATTTTGAGGGATAAAATTTGCCCTTGTGATAATATGGAATACCTTATAACTTATGCTCTGAATGAATGCAATTGCCTACTCAAAAAGATTCTGCAGCATTTTCTTTGCAGATACCTTCCACATGTGGCTATGGTAGAACCTCATGTGATACTGCCAGTGCTCTGAGTCTGCTATGCATGGATTTGGATGGACAAAGTATTTGGAGCTAACACTTACCATCTATTAACAGGCAGCATCAGAGAAATGGACTCAGAACCGAAAAAAAAAGAAATTGTATTCTTATTTGTGCAAAACCTGAAATGATGCACCAGTATTTCTTTAGGAAAATCATATTTTGTCATGCTTAAGTTTTTCTTCATGGGTTTCATATTGACAAGTTGCTTTGAAACAGGTTTTATTGAAATCTTGCTTTTTAATTACATTGCATGTTGGTACTAAGCAGCCATTTTTTTCATTAATAACAAATGCTGCTATGGTTATATAAGAGGGTTTTTTGAATCTAAAAAGCCCTGGTCATTTTATGTTCAGACTATCAGCAGCCAGACATCGTTTACTTTTAGTGACTGCAGCATGTTTATGTGTGTCTACCTCAACAATTAGAAACAAATAGCCCAGAAAGGATGTACTCTTAGCATCTAAGTAAATAATGGAGATGGATAAATGAAAGTTACTAAATCAAGATGAAATACATTTCTAAAGCTGTGTCAGCTGTGCTTTCAGGTCCAAGGAAAACAAAATTGATCACCTGGTCACAGTCCAAGGTCAAAGGTCTGAAGCAGACTGCTGACACTTAGGTAAATGACATGTTTAAAACAATAGGATAAGAGAAGTTTTCATCTAAAAGGGAAAAGAAGTAAGGAATATATGTATATAGAGCAGTGGGGCCTTCAGAAATATGTAAAGACTTTTTACGTCTTTTATTTTCTCCTTCTGAAATAATTAGAGATGCAAATCCATCTGAAATCAACAGAATCCTTTCACTGATTCATGAAGTTCCAGGTTTCATAACAGATGTCCAATTATGTTCTGTACTCCAGTACTGAAGGGAAAATCAGCTTTAAAATCTTATTTTTTTGCCCTCTGCTTATGTTCTTTTTCTTAATATGTTAGAAGCATGATGTTCTCAAGATTGCTTATCAATAAATAATTCTAAAATATTTGTAAAATAGTAACAATAAAGTAATCTATAAAATCATGTTTCATCCCATGAAATGAAAAAAAATGGAAAATCAGCCTTGCAGAAAACTGTACTCCATGGAATTTTGGGGATTTTGGTTCTTCATTAATGCGTAAGACTCAACTCTGTTTGGGGGAGTATTAATGGCATCACAGAAACTTTTACAGAGGGATGACTTGTAAAGCAAAGCCATAGAGATAGGGTTTTCCAAGGACTGTCCCACTGGATATATTATATTCTTTAGCATAGGGTCTACTTGGTATCAATTTAGCACAGTAAAAGCAAACATTGTATTGGTACTGTAGCAAAACAGGCAAAATAAGTCTTATTTCCAGAAAATCAGGGAGATAAATAATCTTTTTCTAAAGATTAACTAAGAATTATACATCCAACTCAAGTTTTGATTGTAGCCTGCTCAGATAGCACTGCAAATTCCAGATGAAATGCTGATACAAATGAGGTTGTCAGCAGTCTAACAATTGATCCTTTCACTCAGACAAAGAGATATCATTATAATTATTAGTTATTTCGTTTTTACTTGTGCCTTAGTCCAGATAAAGCAAAGTGACTGCATTTTCAGACACTGTTACTTTTCAGTCTAAGATGGTTACTGCATCACCTCCAGTCAGAATAAAACATCTCTGCTGTGTATCAAGATTCATCACCCAGCTGAGCTAGAATTCCCTGTTTGCTCTGAAATTGTGGTCTCCTACATGACAGTAAAATTTGTGAAGTCCCATCTCCAGGTTGCCCTGACATTTATTAAATATTTTAGCCAGAAAGAAACATTAAGGAGGCCTACAGACTAGGAAGACAATTGAAAAACCTCTAAGAAAGGAAATATCTTATTAATTCATTAAGTCAAACTGCTTGTATCTACACTTGTATGACTAGAATTATGGTTCATTAACTTCATTTCTTTATATGAGTTAATTAGCTCAGAGGAGGCCAGAAATTAATTACCAGCTTATATAGTTTGTGCAGAATGGCATTCTGTTTATTTAGTTTCTCCTATTAACTTTTAATCTCTTCAAACAATAAAAGAGGTAATTAGTATTTTATAAACAAAAATGAATGCAACAAAGGCAAATAATTTGCCAAATAGTGAGGCTCCTGTGTGGAACCTGATAGTCGTGTGGTTCAAGTTACAGACCTTTTCACTGTTAAGTATAAGCAAAAGGAGATTGAAAATATAGGTAGTCTTCAGGCAGGACCATGCAATCCATCATGAAAGAAGAGCTACCTACTAATACCTCACGGAGCAGAAAAACGAGCCTTAAAAAGTGTCCAGCTGTTTGAAAATAATTGCCCATGTATTCAGCTACAGTAACAGTTGTAGCCAGCTTTACTAAGGTATGGGAACAGAGCGGAACAAAGTGGGAAAACAAAAAGAAACCACTTTCATTTAGGTAAAAAAAGACACAACAAAGCATTTGAATAAATATATAGGCACCTAAATGAGTATACTATCAGTGCATACTATACAATTGTGATATAAACAAGATCAAAAGTCACCAGTGCCTAGTGTTTAACTAAGGTTTCTGCAGTAACTATAACATGTATGAAATCTGTTTAGCAACTTATAAGATAAAACCTTGCATTTCGGGAACATGTATTGAACTTTGCTTCATTTTTCCCTCTCCAGAGACTGCATATGTGATATTCTTTGTGACTTTTTGGGAATTTTAATAAGCACATGTTAAATGTACAAAGATACACTACAGAGTGTATATTCATCACCATATTTTTTGTGTACATGACAAAATAAATGCAAATATGTGTCAAGCATGTTACTGAGGAAATATTTCAGGAAATTCTTGATGAGTGTTTAAGATTTTTATTAGCACTATTTATTCACTTCCCTACATCTGCAAAACCAGGCGCCCTTGTCCAACTCTACAAAAGCCAGAGAGAGCCATAAAAGCCCTCTTTAAAAAACCTAAAGCCACCAGGAACTTAAAGTCTGTAATCTTGAGCCATTCATGGACTAAAAAAACATTGTGGGTCTCATTGAAGAGTGAGCCCATGCCCTTTCCACTGGTATCCATTTAAAGTTCCAGTTGTATACTTCATACTGTGAGACTGAGAACTGCTAATGTTTCTATGTACAAGAAAGTGTTATAATCTCACCCTTTCTTAGCCTTTGGCTGCGTGCAATTTGTGGAAGTAAAAAGATAAAATATTGCAGGGTGGATTGTTTTGCCTGTATGAGGCTTCTTGAAGAGTGGGATGAGTCTTAAAATAAATTGATTGCAAGACACTGGCTAAATGTGTTAGGCAGAGAGATATTTTTATAACATGGTTCTAGAATTCATCATTTACCTATAAAATTAACAGTCACTCCACACAGAGCTGCTTTTGGGTAAGGAAGGAAAAGGTACAATGAGTATATTAACTGTTTATCATTATGGCTTAACTGCTTTTTTTTTTTTCTAGAATCAAATAATATGCATTAATATACTGATAAAATTACATCCAGTTCAGTCTTTAAGTGGTGATCATTTGAACCAGAATCCCCTGGCTAGTGGTGTTTAATTTGTGTCATAAAACCAGTGTAACAAAACCTTGCTGGAGTTGCTCAAACCCAAAACAACACAGCACAGGTCTTCCTCATGCTTCGTGGGGTAAGTTTAGGCTCAGCTGAAGACAACAGCAAAACCCTACTGACTGCAAAGAGACAAGGGTTTCCCCCACTAAAATCCTACATTTCAGAACTCTTTCCAACTTCATCTGCAAAGAGACAAGGGTTTCCCCCACTAAAATCCTACATTTCAGAACTCTTTCCAACTTCATCTAAGCTAAAAAATAGAAGTGTCCTTTCTCATAGTAGGTCTTATTATCAGGTCAGCACATGATATAAACAAAGAAACATTTGGAATAAATCAAAGAATATTTCTCCTAGAATTAAAAAACTTCCTTTAAATGACAAAAAGATAACATCCAATTACCTTTATTCTTGCATAAGTCTAAGAATAAAAGCCGCAATAATTAATGCCATTTTGAAGACTGTGGCAACAAAGGATGAAATGGTAACTTTCTTCAACATGCTAGAGACTTTGAAAAGTAAAAGAATTTGAAAGTATTTCAAGGCATTCAATGAGACCTGAAGCTGATTGTATCAATGCTTCATCAATGAAACACAATATTCCCCACTATCTCTTCAGCATACACAAAGGTCTTCATTGGAATTGTTTAAATCATCACGATTAATTTTAGACTCTGACAAAGAATAGAATTTTCCTTTCTCCCTCTGTCTTGTATTTTATTCTTCTTTTGTCTTAAAATCCTCTTGATGTGAAACAGCTGCCATCTTCAACCTGATTAACAGATAGACATAGGTTCTTTATTGCCAGCATTAGCTTTACAGCACAAATCACACGGCTTCAAAAGGCTGGGGAAACGATCAAACTGCTCATGACTATTACAAATGAGTTCAAGCACTTCACCACTCCTAACTGGTGCTGCCTTTGCATGTGATTTTTCCCAGATAATTCCTGAATATGCAGACATGCCTTGTCAAGTTGATTTCTACAGTTCTGACGACAAACAAAACTAAAGCTCTCATCTGAGCACAGTTCTGGACAACTTAACATGATATATATGCTTTTTTTTTTTTAATTTGCCCCTGTTATTTCAACCTCGAGACATCAGTCACATCTATGTGCATAGATAGAGGTGAGAAGAAGGAAAGTAATAACTCCTTAATCTTGCCAGTAATTTTGATTTTAATGGTAGAATGACATTGTCCTTATCGAGAAATAAAAATAAATATGATGTAGCAGCTCAGGAACTTTAATATATTTATACAAATATTCCAGCTGCATTCAAAACAAATGAGAATTTTTTGATGTTCTTTTGCTGTCAGTTCAACATTTTCTTTATTTACATCTTTATTTACAATTTCTACCTCCACTGCACTATTCATTAAATCATTTCAGAAGGAATTTTATCTATTCCAAGGCTAGCCTGAAAATAATATGTTCAATTTCTTATAATTTTTAAGGAATAGGAAAATTCTCATCCCCTCCACAACCTCGTCTTGTTCTGTGATCCATCTTCTTTCTCTCACTGTCTAATAAAGAGAATTTTCCCAGTGTCCTCGGCCCCCACAGATACCCTGCAGATACTCAATACTTAACCTGCACTTTGCTTAGCAATCTCTGCCTACTGCTTTGGGTACCCTTTCATCTTGGCATCATCTACTGCATTTCAGGAACCCCAGATAACCCCCTTCTCTAGAGACCCACATGGCTAAGTATTCAACCTAATTTTCTCATCTAAATATGATTATTTACTCTAACAAATTCTATCTCTGGATACTCCCACCAGATACTCTTTCATTACTTATCCCCTTTTTGTTACTTACTAGCTTTATAGCTCTAAATGCTCACGCCAGACCTGGTCTCCTCTGACCTTCACTTCCTCATTCTTCCATGAAGTTTTCACAAAAGATGTCCTTGAATAATGGGACATCTTCCACTTCATGCTAGTTTACTTGAATTTAGGTGAACGGCTTTTTAATTTTAGTTAGTTAGGGTTTTTTTTCTTTAGACATTTGCCAAACTTGGGATTTCCCTTTCTCTTTGCTTCTTTCCCCATATTTACCAAGTTATTTTGTAATTGACACCAGCTTTCTCTTTGATAACAGATATCAGCATCTTCTCTCTGATCCTAGTGGTCCTGTGCCTGTTTCCTTTTCTTCTGCCACCCCGTTCAACTCCTGCCTTTCACTTCATCCTCTGCAGCTAATTCTTGCTAAAGCAAAGACCCTTTTCTTTGTTGAGACAGCTGCATTTCAAATAGTATCCTCAACTGGGAGCCTCTTCTGTTCATCTAAAATTGTTTCAAAGTCCACCACAAATTCTTCCTTGGAAACCAAGTTGCTTTGCTCTACAAGGCTGCCAAATGACAGCTTCCCTCACATGTGACACTGACTTGCAATTTACTCTGCTGAACTACTTGAGAAGAAAACATGACAAGCCCATGATAAATATCTACATAGTATTTGCACCTCAAAAATTTCTCACTTGTATATTGTTCAATGCTGGTTCTGTGTTCCTCATCGGTCTCAAATTCAATGCTATACCTATGCTTTGACCCGTTATGATCCTGTCTCCTCTTACGTACCCATGGTTCCCTTTTTTCTTTTACTACCTAGTTTCCTTATGATTCTTACTCACCCCTTTCAAACTTGCAGATTGATACTTTGCTGCTGCTTCTGCACTAACAGTCTGCAACTGTCTAGCCAACATCCTCAGACTTACTGACTCCATTCCTTTTTTAAATGCAGCAGTAACCCAATCTTTAGTCAGCACACTGCAGCCCAGTTCTGCCTGCTTTTTGCTTACAATTTCCTATCCTTTATGCCCCTCCTAACCTTCTGTTCCTATCATTTTTCACTGCAACCTTCTATAGCTTTGTCCGTTTTGGTAAATCTTTTGTAGGGTATTCGTATGAATAATGAGATATAAAATTACAGTGTGCTCTACTGAGCATGACATAGGTCATCTTTCCTGCTTCCCTGAAATCTGGTTACACATTTTGGACATTTCTGTGACCAGAAGCCTTCTCATCTTGATGCATATGAAGTTAACCTTTGTCATTCCTGCATTCATTTATTGACATGTCAACCCAACTAAGGCACCTTTGAAAAGGGAAGTGAATGTATAATGTTAGATGTGAGACTTTCATGATCACAGGCAGCCTACTGAAGTATTTTCAAAGAATATGGTTTGCTTTCAAAATCTGACCTGTAGAACTGATTTTTTCTACTTCCTCTTTGTCAGATTTTTACAACGACCAGTTTTTTTAACATGGTGTAGTCTTACAAGTATGTCATTTGTAGTCTCAATGAAAAACATGTTTTCTGGGACTATCAAGCCCTTGCTAGATAGCAGCAGAAGAATTTGTTGCAACTTCTACAAAATACTTACACTATCTTTTCCCTGCACATATGTTTCTGCAATTGTTTTAAATAAAGCCATATTTCCAGTGGCTTTTTTTCTTCTATTTTAAATCCCTCTTAAAAATTTCCTCACCATAAATCCACAAATTAAATGAAATGACATTAATCCAGGCCATCCCTCCTCCTCCCTACATCCAACCATCTCGATAAAGTTTTTGTCTCCTCTTTCTTATGACTACATAGCAGCATCCATGTGAAGTTCATATAGCCATGGTGGTGTACATTGTGGCACCATCGTGGAGGAGAGGAAATGATCATTTTTCCTCCTCGTGCATTCTTACTATTGACCAAGGTTATTCTCTTTATCATGTGCAGATTTTATTGAGTGATGCCAAGTGAGATGAATAGAAGCAAATAATGACAGTGCTGCAGTGATGAAATGAGAGACAGAGGTCGTCTAGGTTTTATACTGAACAAATTGAGTCACATCCACTTCTCATCCATTATTTAGGGGTGATTGGGCAGGCTTGGCTTCTATAGATTTGATAATCATTCAGATGTCCATATTAAATATGTAACATAAATTTCTCATTTGGCTGTCGATGACTTGTCACCGCAAAACAACAATGCTTAAAAAGGGCTTTAATGTATGGATTCTCAGAAATATTTGACATAAATAAATATGTAAAAGGCAGATAATAAAATCTGTTTCTGTCTGCCTGCCAGCTAGCCTTCATGTCAGACTGGACAGCCCCATCTAATACTGTGATTTTATGCAGCTGTATCCTATGAATATTGGCCTGCACACTAGAGATTAAAGCACAGCAGATGTTTCTCTGCAGGCTAACAAATATATCACCCCTGATAACGAATGACAAATGTTGTTCCATATTGTGTCAGACAAAACCAGGGCTCTTGTAAAACAAGTGTTACAGCTGGAATAGGATATTTTAACACAGTTACCTAAGGAGTAGACAAACAGACAGCCGCCTGCTCAAAAGGTAGCAGAATTCTAACCTGCAGACATGCAGGCATAGCATCTATCAAGTACTGGAGTTCAGGAAAAGAGGAAAAAAAAACCTCCTAAAAATAATATTAAATATTCAAGGCTTTATCTGTATTATCATTAGATTTTTGTGTGTGATCTTGTAATGGATCATTTTTAGCTATCCACCACTGTTCCTCAGTCATAGTGATACAGTAGAGAGCATGGTTGGGTGTGGAAAAAGGGCATGTGATGTTAGGAGACACAGAGAAAGTCATCCTATTATAATCCGAATGATGAGTTTATTTGGTTTATTATCCTGCAAACTCATGCTATCCCAATGGCTTCCAAGAGACTGAAAGATGGATGTAAGGAGAGGAGGAAGGACAAAAATAGCCTGTGTATTATGAAATATTGCACTGGGCTAATTAGTGTACTGCATTGTTATTTATTACTCTTTTATTTGGGTCATTTTTCCCCCTTGTGTATATTAGCAATGTGTTAATGTCTGGTCAGCAGCATGCCTTAGCAGCATGTCTTGGCAGCATGGAGGTAATAGTAAATTCTTTTTCTTTTCTATTTGTTAATTTGGTATCCTTTATCTGTCCCTGGCAAAAATAAACCTTATAACCTTCACTGGAGACAAGGTGCTTGAAAACTCAGCAAGTAAGGAAGATAGGATCATATTCTGATGCTCAGAATATTTGGAAGTTTCAGCTGCTGTACTTTGTGAATGTATGTCATTAGCATTTTTTTCGTTAGCTTTGGAGCTGCCATTTGTCCACTGAATCGAGTACTAAAATAAATACAGTTTTACTGCCAGCAGAGACAACAGAGGAAAAAGGCAATACAGCAACATGGCAACTTTCAATCACTTCCTGACTTGTTAATGAACTTTTTTTTCTCTTTTCTAACTGAGACTTTGCTTTTGAGCTACGGTGTTTTCCCCAAGCCATTTTATACAATGAGATGGTAACAGTTGTTTGTCTGATAAAGCACGTACTATTTAGAACACAGATGTTTGATTATTATTTATTTCTCTCTGAAGCCTGCTAATTCAGTCCCAAATGATCTTTTTTTTTCTTTTTGCTTAAATTTAATTTGGAATGTATGTTGTTGGTAAGTGACAGATAGTTTAATTATTAATAGGATCCCGCAATGCAATGCACCATAGTTTTAAAGTCATCTGGGGCCAAAACAACACTACTTCCTTCCTTCCTTATGCTTCTGGGATTCCTTGAAGAATGCAAAGGTAATTACAAAACTCATGACAAATCTGCAAGTATTATGTCCTTTCCTCAACATTTGTGCTTGCCTATGGTTTTACAAAGCACCGTTCTTACTATGAAATGGTAATGAATCAGGAGAGACTTCTGCTATGGTTGCTTCCTTGGGAGAATGGACTATCTGGGGAGCAAGGGGAGGGGGAGAGCAGAGGAAGAAAGAAATGGAAGGAGGGGGTTGGGATGCTGAATACTGGTGCTGCAGTAGGTTATACTGAGACAAAGGTGGGTGCACTCAGCCCCCATAAAGGAGTGTGGCTCTGTGGGAACTGGCTGCTGCCACAGGGAATAATTTGTAATGTGATCAAAATATGAACAGGAAAGCAGGATTGAGGAAATATCAGGGAAAAAGGTCTGAGGTACAAACTACTGAAATAATTGACAATTTCTCCATGCTTGGCATGTAGTAAACTCCTAAAGAGGTTTTTTTACTGTGGTGATGGGTTACACTTTCTAAGATATTGAATGTCTTCCCTTCATAACTTCCTGGCACACAGAATATTTCGTATTTATGTGAAATCTGTGTATCAATACAAATTGGGAGGGGGAATGCATTTGCACAGATTCTGCTTCTAGTGTATAATATGCTGCTAATATTGGAAAGCTGCAGAGCTGCTCACAATGTAGCTGAAGTTTAGATATGTGCCTAAACCTGGATTATGTCCTTGGACATTGGAACAGAGGCTTATTCCATATCCTAAATTGATCAATGCTTCCCAAAGCTTCCAAAAGAAGGAACATGGTTACACAGGGACTACCTTTCCAACTTCAGACATGACTGTAAAAGCTGTGAATTTAAACAAATATTGAAGTCATTCTCAACAAGTTCAGAAATGAAATAAATGAAAGGCCTTACAATGGTAGGCATCATTTAACTGATCTCAGATTTTAGGTGTAGGTTTAATAGGCTGCAAAGATGAAGGCCTGCAGCTGGGGAGTAAAAGGTGAAAGTTTCTTGGTGGAAATTTATCAACATGACCCAGATTAGACCATAGCTAAGAGGGCTGTCTTTAGGAAAGTATGGTATAAAACCAAATATGGTATAAAAGGCAAATATGGTATAAAAACCGACTCAGCAGACAGAATGCTTTAACTGGTAAAACATTAACAAACTTTTTTATATTTTACTAATGTGATTGAAACTATTGCTAATGTGTAAAATCCATTCCTGCAGAGAGGCAGCAATAGAATGCTACCAACAACAGTTTGATTTTCAAATATTGCATGCCACCAAACAGTTTCTCCATTCCACACTACTACGGATATGCCACTGAAACCTCCGACAAAATAGCATTAAACAAATATGCAGTGATCAAAGGAGAAAACATAAATTCAGGTGAAGTTTTTTCCATCCTTCCTTTTCTTGCACATAAGACTATTAAACTCAGATAAAGGTCACTCAAACTATATTAATAAAATTGTAACTATCTCAAAAATAATACCTAACCTGATTTTAAAACTAAAGTTTCTTATTTTGATGAGCAGGCATCCTTTGGAATTTTACTCAAGCTAAACAAAAACATGCCTCTTAAAGACAATACTTCTGACAGCCCAAGTGCTTCCTAAATTGTTTTGGAAAAGTAGGGTTTACAGTTCTCAATACCATAGGCATTTTTGAGAATTTCTCTTGCTGGACACTATTCTTTCAGAACAAAATGACTGGAAAACAATAGCCATATAATCATCAGTGCAGTTGACTGGGAAGTAAACCTGACATAATGTGAAGAGCTTATTCTTTTATTCTTCAAAATCTTGAATACTTATTTATTTTTCAACAGAAGCCACCCTTTGCAAAAAAAAAAAAAAAAAAAAAAGGGGCAGA
>VZRO01001052.1:839985-887485 GCA_013397915.1 Daphoenositta chrysoptera
AAAAAAAAAAAAAAAAAGGAGGCAGATACATTGAATAATATAGCAGGTTATCACTCTTACATACTTTGATACTTTCTATATAATAATTTAAAAAAAACCAACCCAAAATATCATGGAAAATTTTACTGGAGAAAGGTGCCAAAACATGGTATCAAGTAAAACACAAGGGTAGATATAGATCAATATATGACTAAATGAAAGTATCCAAAATAACTCTTTACTTGAAAATTAATATTGATTTAAGCTTTATATCTATTTTAGATTAGAAATAATAATCCCCTAATTAATAAATAATAATGCCTATTAGACCATAAGAGCCCTAAATTCATAACTGGGAAACTGGGGAGAACAAAGAGGAAAGTAAAAAACTAAAATAAAAACAAAAAGCTCCCAAAACTCAAACAAGCAAAAATTAATCAGATTATTTCCAAATCTCTTAATGAATGTTTACAAACCTCATGTCATTGCATCTTACTGTACTATTCCCTGAGATTCTACTTTGAAATTTAATTTTTTTATTGTGAGAGATGAAAATGAACTCAAATGATAAATGATGATAAATGATAAATGAACTCAAAACTCAGATAGGACAAAACTATTGAGTTGATTTCTGGGACAAATCACACAGAATCACAGGTTTCAAAATATAATTAGGAGATGAGACTTCTTTCTAAGACCCTTGTCTCTCTTTTGCATTTTGCCATTCTTCTACAGAGCTACTCATATCTGTATTTCTTGAGAACTGGCCCAGGAGGAGAACAACACCCCAAACCAACAAACCAAAAGAACTGGAAAGGTGGCTGTATCTCCTACCAGGAAGCAGTCCAAGTTCTCATTTCCAATCAGTGCTACAAATTCCCTTGACTGCTCTGGGGCTTTGACCCCCTTTTCTCACAAAGGGTTGTTTCACAGGAGTGGAAGTGGTAGCAGTCTGTCCATCCAACACTTCAGGAAAGGGCGCCAGATGTCACTCCTCCTGCCACACAGCCCTTCTCTCTTCAGCATGGTTCTGCCTTGAGGCTCCTCCCTGGGATTGCTCCCTTTCTGCTCAGTACATAATCAGCAGAAAGGCAGGTGCATTACTATCAGTCATCACGAGTATGGCTCTCCCTGATGGCCTGACTTCATTTGTAGGGCTTCTCTGCAGTGAAGCAATTTTTCTGCCTCGAAGGAAAACCTTGCATGTACTACTCAGGTAGGAGGGAATCCAAAGACAAAAATTTGTATTAGGTGGGGACAGATTATTTCCTATTATATAGTAAAGGCTGTCCCATGTCCTTGAATTTAGTACAAGTGCACAGCATATTTTCTACCATGTGAGAGATGAATAATTATGATTACTGCTGAAAACCACATTAAACCATAGGGAAGTCTACGTAGAAAACAGAGGAAAGTGGCTGAGCTTCATTTTGGAATATTTACTTGTGCCCAAAGGCTGCAATTGGAATGATGAGACTTGGAAATTTATAATTCCTAATGGAGACTTCAGATGTTCTTTTTTATCTCAAAAGCTGCTTCAACATAATGATACCTGTAAGACAACCCTTCCCCCTCACTCCCAAGTTTCATCTATAACTTTTATGAACACAGAGCTTTATCCTCTAGCTATAATTAGCTTAGATGCTTGGACACCTGGTAAGAGCTCTTCACTGCAGTGACCAAATTTATATATGGCTAAAAAAAAAATCCCAGTCGAGAATGCTTTTTTCCTCATAAGAACACAAAACAGGACTAGTGGGAAAGAAGAGCCACTCAGCAGCAATTACATTAGATTCTCTGAAATGGAAACAATTAACAATCAAGCACGTGCCAAAATGGAGTTATACAGGCATTTTTTACTCTAAAATTAAAGAAAACTAGTGGTAATGATAAATATGCTTTTGCATTGTCTCTGAAAAGTACTTATTTTTAATAATAATCACATTTTTGAGAGAAGCAGCAGTGACTGTTATGCTTTCAGATTATTATATACAGCCCTTTATAGCTTCACAACTTCCCTTTCAACAGGAGACACCCTTCTCTCAATTCCTTTGG
Source organism: Daphoenositta chrysoptera (assembly GCA_013397915.1). Lineage (NCBI taxonomy): Eukaryota > Metazoa > Chordata > Aves > Passeriformes > Daphoenositta > Daphoenositta chrysoptera. The sequence continues at coordinate 842,020 of VZRO01001052.1, forward strand.
GTTGACAGTAAAATCCACACATAAGTTTAAAAGATGTTCCTTATGTGTTTCTATGAGTAGGAAAATTCATGAAGCTCCTTCTGATCTAACATCAGAGAGTGTCACTGGGCTCTCATATTTCTATACACAAGGTTTTAAATGGACTAATCACATGTGGCCCATTTTCTGAAAGTCCAACACTGTCTGGATACACAGAATTTACCATGAATGGTTCTCCTGACCCTAGGAATGACTTCTGGACATGTTGGACATATCATGCTCAAGCTGTTGAGATAATCTGCATATTCACAGTGGCCACTGCTCTAGAACTTGCTGCCAGCGACTCAAGAACTGCTAAAACTAGTGTGTTGAATGTCCATAAATCAATAAAGTGGCCAAAAATTCTTTTTCTACCCAGATAGAATTCATATTGGGAAACAAGGCAGGTTGAGGAAATCCTGACTTTGGTAGCTGTAGTCAGTAGAAAACATAATGATGCAGAAGTGTTTTCCCTTCTCAAATCCACACGGTTGTAGCACCCAGCCCTCTCTAATGAGGTGATTTTGGGTTGAACAGGCCACTGAGGCCATGCTATTGATTTCTGTGGCTACAGAAATTGTTTAAGTAGATATCCACCACCTTGGATAGATACCTTATCCCAAGCACAGACTCACTCTCAGCGGACACTGAGCCTTTTACCTCAGTAATGACGACTTTGAGGTTATTGTTGGCAATAAAATTGTCAGAGGAATTATACTATTACAGGACACGTCTTAGCCAGAAATGACACAGCTAGAAATTATCTGATAACTGTAGGATGTTCTTCTGAGACAGGTTCAAGTCAAGACAATGCCAAGAATTTTGTGGTTTTATACTTGTCCTTTGGAAATATAACTAAAATGAAAGCAGAAGGGTGTAAAACCTAAGTATACAGAGGTATCAATGTGCTCATTGCAGAGAAATGCATGGATTCCAAGGGGCTGAACATGACAATGCAAACCATATTAGGGAAAGGGTGCAATCAAATCAAATTTCTGTTCTTATTAGAGATCAAAATATCTATTGAGAGGTTATGAAACAGCACCTGAGACAGGACTTGTTTTTGTCTATGAAGGAAGGAATAACCTCCTACTGCTTAAAATGAATAAATATGACTGTCAACTAGTAAACAACAAACAGTTAAAAACAAAACAACAACTAAAAAATACCCCAAACAAACCTTACAGTCATATCACTTCCTCCAGCTGGAAAGAAATCAATACAAACACTCCTCTTTTGTCATACTGTCTAAATGTAATTGATGTACAGTAAACAGAACTGAATTTAACCAAAGATGAGAAAAAACAAATTCACCCACAAACTCGGGAAATTTGTTTGGAGCTCATATTCAGCCTTTTATGTTCTGCTGCTTCGCATCCCTCTCCTCCTACCCCAACCAATTAAGACGAACACTATATTTTTCCCCTCCTTTTTCAGTCAAAGAATCTTGGCACAACCAGCACAAACAAACTTTGCTAACAGCTTTAAACTTGGAAGGCCCGCTTTTTAAATATTTGCCGCTACATAATTGAAACAGCTGTTTTAATGAGATACCTACTGTCATCATTTTACCCTGGCTGAGCTGGGTGACAACAAAGCAGTAATAACGAATTCAATAATAATTAACTCGGGTCATCTGCTCATCTGTCATGGCTCATCAGCTTTAGGGAGAAAAATCCCAGTGAACTTCTCTCTTTTGTGAGCTTTCCAAAACTCTGCAATAAAATGCTTAGAGAGGACTCTAGGTAGCCCTTCAAAAGTTCTAAGCAAACTGGTAAGTAGGTTAATTAAATTTTATGCATGTTTAAATGCTAATGATTACATTCCTAACATTACAGTGTAATCTGTTATGGAATGATGTCATGCAAGCAGTGGTTTTTAGTGCCGAACACATTTCCATCCTGATGTGGAGTAGCTCTGGATCATTTGTCGGAGGGCAGGAAGTTGACAGTGGTGTTTCGGAGCCAGGTTTTACATTTAGATCCTCTCCCTCTCTGTTGAATGTTAAGCAGGGGAGTTACAGAAAGACACTGATTTTATGCCTACTGCCACATCACAGAGGGTGATCCAACATACCCACGGCGAATTTTCTTAGCTGCACAATAAATAAATAAATATAATAGCAATTCTGGGGAAAGCAGTAAGGATGGCATTACTCCCAAATTACTCGCTCCCCAAAAGAAAAAAAATATTTTGCGACTCTCACTGAGGTAGGTTCTTTTCGTGATTTTTTTCTTTTCCCTTTTTCATGGAGATGAAAATAATTTTTCAGAGATTAAAAAGCATTCTTCTAACAGAAATCAAAGGTATTGGTGTGTGTGGTTTTGGATTTTTTGTAAAATGATTTTGAGGGTAAGAAATTAATATCTTTGAACATGGATTTTTATTTTGAGGAAAAAAGCTGGTTCTTGCTTCTAGGACAGATTTTTTTTTTTTTTAACTTAATTTGGATCAGCTTATGAATTCTTATTTTAATAAACTTATGGGATAGCTGCTGCAAGCTTTTGAGCTCATTTTGTCATTTTGCTTTCAGTGAAATGTGACCATGCATATAATTTAGGAGGTAGGTATTTGTTGGTTCATTGATAATCCCTACCTGTATCCTAAAAATTTCAAAAAATATTTAAAAATCAAAAAAACCCAACTACAAAAAATTTAAATGGCAATAGCATATTTTTTGTCATGTCAGTAATACTATGACCAGTTCCATTTTGGGAAAGGATTGTGCTGCACACTGATTTTAAAAGCAGTAGTCACAAACATTAGGTAAAACATCAGAATCCATCCAACATGCAAGCAGAAATCTCAGAACAACTTTCAGTGGTGCAATGTGACATGAAAGGTGAATTAATGAGTTATTATTACAGGATAACCACCACATATGTCATCCAATTAGACATCTAAAGTTTCCAAAATCTCTGAATTTGTGAGAAAGAGCCTTCTATTCTCATCTCGCTTTCTGGACTTTTTGGCAAAACCTGATACAGTTAATTTTTTTTTTCTGCTGAAAACTAAACATATTCACTACTCAAGAATTATAATGTATAATACATTATTTAGTTACCATACGAAAATTATTCCTAGGTACAATTATTAAATAAAAGGAACAAGTTCTTTACTTCTGAATAACAGCAAATAAGCCTTCTAGAGGAAGAAGACGGTTTAACAAAAGACTAGGGAATGCTAAAGAAATGTAGGGGAAAATGAATTTTGAAATCTGCCATTATGAATGCTTTTTTTTGTAAACAAGAAACAGGGTTATATTTGTACTACTCAGCTAAAGGATACAAATAGACTTAAATCACTATATTGCAGTAGCAGATGTGATGCATATTTCCAGAACAAAGGCTTTGAAAAGTGACATGGTGTCTTCATAGACTGAGGTACATTCAGTACAGCGTAAATAAAAAATATGCTATGGGCAGGAGGCAGTAAATATGACCATGGTGCATAAGGATATATTAAAACCCTAACAGTAGATATTTTAAAATAGAATTATTTTATTTTCAAATATTGATTACAAAAAGCACTCTGAAAAACTGCAGCACAAAACTAATAATATAAATATAAGTTTTACACTAAAAGTGTTTTGTTGTGTATTTTACGCAAAATATTCACATTAAAAAAAATTATTTTGCATTTTCCCCTATATTTATACAGTAAGTCATGGCACCACAGAAGCAAGAAAAATGTTTTCTTCCTGTAATTCAAGATTTCACATTGAATATATAGTAAATTTTGACTCCTGGATGGCACCCATGGGATCAAATTTTGCAGTTTTCAAAGCCTTTTTCTTTTTTTCTTTTTTTCTTTTTTTCTTTTTTTCTTTTTTTCTTTTTTTCTTTTTTTTTTTTTTTTTTTTTTTTTTTTTTTGTTAGGTAGATTAAACTACTTTGCATAAAGTAAAATCTGTTGAAAAATTATCATTAGTTTGATACATTTTGTGAAAATTTACCAGTTTCAATGAAAACTCTAGTGTAAAAACAGTCAGTCTGGGTGGAAAGGATAGTGTTAGTGGCTGAAAGCACACACCAGAAATTACATGCAATGAGCCTGTTCTACTCAGTGTCTTCTGTTACCAACAGGTCATGTCAGTAATTAAACTTCTGTGGGCTAGAAGAAAGAACAATTCAAAAGTTCTTTGGGTAGCATTTTCCTTGAGGACTCATGGGTCTTAGTCTTTATTCTAAATCTAAAGCAACCACCACAGAGCTGCAGGTGTTCATCAAATCTCCTAGCTATATTGTATATTTCTCTTCTCTCCCAAATTAACTCACAGTTAAACATAAGGGGCTTCAGTTTCAAGTTTCTCTGAAGCAGATGCTGTGGTTTTCAGTTTTGGTTTGTTTTTTTTTTTTTTTTCCTTATACTGAATATGTACAAACTGATGCACAGCTGAAAGTTAATCAGTTGAATGGCTATAATCACATAAGGAGGCAGCAAAAATTCAGAGAAAGAAATGCATCATCCAGGAGACCCTTTTGCTTCTGGAAACACATTTACCAGTTCAACATAGATGCAATACACATTACTAATTGGGACCAACAGACCCACAAGAATTGACAGACAACAAATTACTTTCTTCTGCTTCTGCACTAGCTGCTCAGGAGGTTGGCTCTGCTTTGCGGGAAACACTCTGCTTTAGGTGTGGTTTCAGGAAAAATGAGGACCCTGAAGTTCTCCTGACTGAGAGGTGGGTATGGGTCAGAAGCTGGAGGAGAGATCATCCTGTGGGACATTGGGAACGGGCAAATACACGACATGTGTAGCCTGACTGAAGTCTAGGTTGCATAGGAAGCGAAAACTCAAGACAACACCCACCCAAATGAACTTATTTATTGGCAAAAGCACTGCTTCAAGTCTGTAAACAGTTTTTATGGCACAAAATCAGTGTATTTCAGAGTTCTGTTCACGTTTTTCAACTAATGGTGCTATTTGCACTCTTTGTTTTGTTTTTCATATCCTGTGTTTTTTACTGTATTATGCCAGAGACAAAAGATTAAATGATACCTTGATATACTAGTGCAGTATGCTGTTATTTCTAGCCTCTTGTATGTGGGCAGCACATGAGAAAACAGATCCTGTGTTTCAGGACTGACAAATGGAAACCAGAACTAACTCTCTTCTCCCTTCTCTTTTTCAGTCCCCTTCCTTCTGTGTAAACAAATTCAACTGTCCATGGTCATCCCTGATTCATTGGGGTTCATTGCCAGAGTCCTCAGTCCAACATAATCGTTTATGGTGATAAAAGTTTTATAATTCTTGGGGGAGGGTTTTTAAGCTCTATTTAGCCTAACCTTCTGCCTGGAGTATTGCCACAAAAATGACACGTAGGAAACTCTCATGTGGATAGTTAAATAATGAAAAAAAGAGTCACAGTTTTACATAAATACATTTTTGAGAATAATTTTGACACAAAAATTGCCTCATACAAAATATACTGTTGAATGAAATTTTCAGAAGAAAAAAAAATCATTACCCTAGCCTCTTCTCAATAATGTCTTTCCTTTTTCCCAGTCTAAAATACTGGTGTTATAACTAATTTACAAAAACACCCCAAATGTCTAGGTGAATTTTGTAAAGGAATTTTCACACTTATGGCACTCTGGTGAAGAAACAATTCCACATACATGAACACTATGGTGTATATAACCTGGCAATTACATTGTCAAGATTATTTCTAGCTTTAGTAATATTGTAAAATTAACTCAAACATCTATATGCAAGCAGTATAAAACAACAGATATTTGATAAAAATTACATAATAATCATGCGAAGTGTTTATAATAATGATTATAATGAAGATCCTTGTTCTTATTTTGCATAAATTTTGTTACTGTTATGATTTTGTGTGACATACTGTGCTCTGAGAAGGATCTATTTTCCATGCAGCAAGAGAGAAGAAAAGTTGTTAATACTGTTGCAGAAGACATGGCTGTGTATTGATGAGCTAAAGACTGACAACAGCTATAACACTTGCATAACAGACAAGTGCTCATAAAATTCGCACTATGGAAAAAACCCATTTGTTTTTGTAAATATGAAGTAGGAGTTTACAGCTGGATAAAATATTCCACAGGTCTGCTAAAGGAAAAAGCCATATGTAATGATTTCAGTACTACTGTGGAGGTAGTGCACATCCTCCCTTCTTGTAAATAAATGACAACTGCAGAAATCTTAAATAGGCTGGGGAAAGGATAAACAAACAAACAAAATTTTGACTGAAGTTACAGTGGTATAATTTCCTACGTCCAAATTTAAGGCATTTCTCACATGAAAGCATTTGCTCAGGTAGTGCTCGAACTAAATATATCCTGTTTTTCATGGCTTTTGTATAGCTCCCATGCAGACAATGAAGGCAGCTTAAATTTAAACAGCTCAGAGCATGAAAAAAGCACTTCACAAAAATACCTTATTCATGTTCAATACTGATTAACTTCTTGAGAGCTTACAATTTCCCTTGTTATTCCAAAGGGTGCGGTTTGATTTCTATAAGTCTAGTGGCAGAAGTCAATCTGTTTCTTAGCGATATAGGATATTAGGATATTAGGATATATTTAGTTCTTAGCGCATTTAATAATTTCTAAACCCCACAAATTTTGGACCAGTTTCCAGATATCCAAGAGGAATTTGACAAAGCATTAACTATTTTTAGTCTGATGAAGGAAGAACGTCCCACGTCACAAATGCTCACTTTTCTTTTCAAACACTCAGACTTTTCTACAACCTCAGAAACTGTAGGAGTGTTTCTTTGAGACCAGATTTGTTTTGTACAGATGCAGGAGGACAACGAGCCCAGTGTGCCATCTACACCTCATGCAGAAGCCAAGAGCCAGTGGTGCTGTAAAGCACTATAAGCCTGTGAAGGCCAGGTTCCTCAGCCTTATCTCACCATCACAGCCTCTGGCTCTTACTAAAGGTTTCTTTTATGGTTTCTTTTATGATCTCCGAAGACTGGAAAGAAAATTCTAACCAATATTCAGACACAAAGTTATTCTATATGTAAGGGATAAAATCCAAAGCACTGAAGCCGATGTGAAGCTTTGCTGTTCAGTCAAAAGCAATGCCTGTTTCTTGGTCTGGGTGGGCAAAGCGTGGAAATATTTTCAAGTGCCAGACATTATTTTCCTTTATCTTATATATGCATAAACATTGGAAACTTTTCCTGTGAAAATGAATAAAATATCAATTTTTAACACAAGTTTTCCATTTCCTGGGGTTTTATATTCCAAAATATATTTTATTTACAAAACAAGAAATCCTGTTTCTATCAATTTGGACAAGACACTTTCAAACTTGGAAATTGACTCTGCAGTATTTTAAATATCAAAAATTTTCCATTTATTTTTACATCTAATTTATCTAATGTTACATAGATTTTGTTACTTTGTCACATCTGTTTCACTATAATGAATGCCACAAATACTGTTATTTTTAAATTGAAAATCATAAGGACAGATGACACACAATGCTGAGGGAAAAGCCTTCCTTTTTTGTTTCCTTAGACTAAAAGATAACTTTTTATTTAGATAGTAAGAACAGAATGTAATACTTGATAACTTTTAAGAAATACTGTTTACTGAGTTGTCTAATTCTTTATTTAGTCAAGTTCTGAGTTTTTAAAAGTCATGTTATATACTAATAGGAGACTGCTATTTGTAATAGCATGAATAAATATTATTTCTTAATATATGGAGCTATAAAGCATATTTTCTATACTCATTAAACATATTAAGAAATGTTGTATGTCGTGGCTCTGGAAAGGGAGTTGTTGCTGGATATTTGTGACCTAGAGATAAGGGGGCAGAGGGAGAGAAACAAAGAGAAGGAAGGTTCTTGAAAGGTCCTTCACCTTGTGACACTGACCATAACTGAAAGAGTAATGAGTTCACTCCTCCCTGTGGGGAAGCCTTCTGTTGTCAGTGCACTGTGTCACCAGTTGTTCCATGTTCAAATATGTAGCTCTGTGTAAATGGAATAATCCAAGGAGAGAGAGAAGTTCTTTCTGCCAGAAGTTAACAAGTCAAAACTCTGCCTCAGGTGAACAATCTTACCAACATTTTGATTCCCTCCCATATGTGGTGAGCAACAACATAATTAGATTCACTTCTAAAATTTATTTAATTCACTTTGACAGTTCATTCCTGTCCAGCCAGTGCATTTATGCCTGTGATTAATTTCAGTGACACTTGATGCACTAAAATTAGCCTTTTCATGCTATATATTTTACATTGTTGAGGTCTGACAGACGGATTTTCAAAGGTACTTAAATGCTGGAAAAACCAAGGGATCTTCCCAACTGGAACTAGATACATGAGACAGATGAGTCAAGACTTTGCAAAAATAGGCCCAAAACCAGCTGAAGCTGCTCAGTAAAAAAAAAAAAAAANCTCAAAAAAAAAAAAAAAAAAAAAGAAACCCAAAACCAAACCAAACCAAAGCAAGAGAACACCAAAAAAACCCAAAGCAGAAGTAGTGGAATAATAAATGATTACTTGGTTGTATAATCTGTATTAGGATCACGCAGATCTGGGCACTAGAGGTATGAGCAGAAGTTAACCACAAAAAAATCCTGCTTTCCTACTATCTTCTAGCAATTTGCATGCCATGAGCTTTGCGTTTATAGAAAATACCAAGAATAAATATTAGTAAAATTCAGGCTGCAGGACTGACACAAATACATGAAAAGATGCAGAAGCACTGGATGTTCTAAATAAATAAATAAATAGATAGATAAATTTACGTACACGTAAAACCTACTTACCTGTCCATGATGCGTTAATTTCTTGTAAACCTCTATGTTGGACTGGAAGTTCTGTTAAACTTAACATTAAAAGCATTTTTGAGATGTTTTATTTTAAGTATTACACAGCTGAACATCTGAACTCAAATAATACTGACTATTGACCTTAAATAGCTAATCTGCTGAGTCTGTTTGTAATGCTAAAAGTTTAGCACATTTATAAATTCTTTTTAGGATGAGCATCATTAATAGAAGAAGATCAATAAATATGCAGTGTTCAGTATGTTCCTTCATGTGCTCTTTATTATAATGATTAAACTTGACCACAAACATTGTATTTTCGAGCTTTTAGCATAAAAGATGCATGGAAGTTTTCAAAGTGAAGCTGGAAGCTTTAGGTTGCAAGCAGATAGAAGGGCTATCTAAGCAAGGACTTTGGGTTTTATCTAATCAATTAGATAAGATCTCTTTATCAGTGGGACAACTGGCATGGACTGGGCCGAGTTTGGGATATGCCGTTTGAAGGAGAGGATGATATTTGTGTAAGGGAGGAAGCCAAGGAGAGAAAAAATGATGAATCAGAGATGTGATCTGGAAGCTTGCTAGATGAGTAAAAGGAGCAGGCAAGTTATGGTGCAAAATACTCGATGGAATAACTTGAAGCACTTAAAAAAGGTCTGTTTGGGACAAGAAGACTACATAGGGATGCAGGGCATGAGGCCTGAGATTGATTGTAATTATAAAAAAAGGTGAGAAACCATTGAGACACACAAAATGTGGAAAGGACAGGTCAGAAGGGTGAGACAAAAGGGATCACACTTCAAGGACAGGTTAGAGAATTCCTCTCTACACCTCATTTCCAAATCCACAAGAAAACAAAGTGTAAGCTCTCTGAGTCACATCATACCACTACAAACATTCTCAAGAAACCAATCCTGCTCTAGTGCTAATCCAAACAAATAATAAATTACTAAGAAATTCTTACTAATGCCTGAAATTTAGATGCAATTAGTGTAGAAATTCTGTCCTGCTGAAGACCAGTGTTTTGTTATAGTAGTACAAGACAAAGTGTTTTGATTTTGTTTCAAATTGTTATTTTACATATAATCTGCTTAAAATAATATGAAGTTTTCAAGTTTTGTTTTTCAAAGAAGTAAAACTCATAAATAATATCTCTCTTTGCAAAAATAATTCAGCTTCCTTGCATATGTGAAGACTTGGTGCATCCATTTATTGCTCTTCCTTCTGGACTTTGCCTTCTGAATCAGGGGGAATGTGACAGAAAAGGCTGCCTTCTCACTTTTGGTATTTCTGGATGAGAAGATCTCTTGAGTAAATTGAGTACTTCCAAATAGCACGGCTACACTTTCCACATGATGCAAGCCAAGTCCTTTGAAGTGCATACTAAGAGGAGACATTAAAGGTATTGTCCTTTTCAGAGGACAGCTTGAAAGTGTGAATGATGGGGCTCATAAATACATCATGGACAGGAGATGCTCTGTGTCCTGTAGTCTGAGTGCTCACTCTTACAAACTGAATCACTAGTCTCCAGTATTTTAACCTTTTCTGTCTGTCAAATGTCGTTTGTAGTGGGAGTAAGGTAGACTCAAGCCATCGGAGTCATTTTTGCCTGATGGAAGAAAGTCTATATTTCACAGCATTAGTAATCTAGCACCTAAATTTACATGATTTTTTAAATTTTAGAAGCCCCCAGTAGTAACTGATAACATAAAAGTTAACTGTAAGCAAAATAGTAAAGAAAGAAGGGGAGAACTTTAACTAACGAACTGTTAGCAGATGTATTTTGATGCATACTAGGAATTTCTCTTCAATTTTTTTCAGCTGCTCTTCAAATTTTTTCTTTTGTATGTTATAAACTCCTAGAAGCTTATAGAGGCTTGAATTCATTCTAAACAGGAAGACATAACCCATACAAGGACAGAATTTCTCCTTAAATTCTGTGCTTGTTTTACCACCTGAACTTTCTAGTCCATGTCCTAGAACTGCTTCACGATAAACTAAATTCCATTTTTTTTATTGATTAACCTTATCTTAGAAAGTCCAAATAAACAATTACTTTGAATGAGACAGTACAAATTATGTCGACCGAACTTTAAGCTGGCATCTGGAAGGTACAGAAGCCAGACTGAAAAAGCATAAGTTACTTTTAAAAAGCCCATTCATTTATTTGTTTGTTTGTTTGTTTGTTTCCATTTTTTAGGTTATGAGTTATATTAATTAATTTTAAAATAATTCAGAAACACTGATCTGGATTGAATTCAGATGCAAACAGCTGTGTATGGGTGGTAGAAGTGGGGTAAAGGTTCCTAGGAGGATGACAAACTCATCGTGTGCACCTGCAACAATGCAGTTTAGATGGCCTTACCTTGACTGCAGCTGGAACTGGAAATGATATGAGCTTCTTGAGGTACATCAGGAGAGTGAGGAAAACTTGGGCCCACTAAAGAATGTGGCTTCACTAAAATGATGTGTCACATGGAAAAACCTGCGAGTTCCTCTGTGCCTGGGGGTGGGTGGTGCATCTGCTTTTATGCTTCCCACATCTCTTGTGGCTGAGTGCAAGAGAAAGAACTACAATCTGCAGTAGAGGATGACCAAGTTTGGGACTACTCTGTAAACTGGGCATATCCATAGGGCTGGATGAGATGCATCCACTAGTGCTGAGGCAGCCTCCCAATGCCTTTGTAAAGTCATTCACAGAGAGGTGGTGGCTTTAAGTAGAGATGAGAGAAATATTACATTTCAGGCAGAAATGCAAAACCAGGGAATGGCAGGCCATACAGTCTTAGTCTTGGAAAGACTGTGGAGGAGGCCCTCATGACAGCTGTGTTCAGGCACCTGAAGGGCAGGGAAGAACTAGGAACAGTCAGCATTTATTAGTATGGACAAAGCACACTTGACCAACCTGGCTGTCTTCTCTGACTCAATCAGTGGATAGGAAGAGGAAAGCAGTAGTTGTGTATCTTGAATTTAGCAAGGCTTTTGACACAGTGTCCTAGCTGAACTGGGAAGGGGATGGAAAACAGGATCAGGCATCAGGATCAAAAGGTATTTACCAATAATTCAGAGTATAATTGGTGTCTGGGCGCTCTTCAGACATCAGTCCTGGGACTGATGCTGCTTAATGTCTTTACCTGTGACATTGTCAACAGGACAGACCACAGCCTCAGAAACTGCAAAAAGGCTTCAGATCAAGGAAAGTGGTCCTGGAGGACAGGAGTGCCTTCAAGACAGACTGTGACAAGAAGGAAGAATGGAGCTATGTGAACTTCACTGAGTTCGAAAAGGAGAAAGTCCTGTACCTGAGACAGACTCTGTCTAGGCAACACCCCATTCTGAGTGCAGGCTTGCTAGAAAAAAGCTTTGCAGAAAATGATATGAAGGTCCTGAGAAGCAAACTGAACATGCTTTCTTTTCTCAGGGCAGGGAAGAGATCCATAACATATTGGGATGCGTTATCAAAAGAATAGTCAGCAACTCAAAGGAAGCAAGAGAAATCCATTTAGACATAAGCAAAAAAATTTACAGTCTGATTGGTGTTAGTCAGTGGCATAGGTTGCCCGAGGAAGTTGTGAAAGCATCAGCTTAAAAGATATTTAAAATTTGATTATATGGGGCTGTGGCAAATAAGATATAACTTGGAAGTTAGTGCTGCTTTGAGCAGGAGGGTGGACTAAATATCTTCAGAGATGGAGTAGTTTAGGTTCTCAGTCTAAGTCATGGAATCACCAAATCACAGAATGGTTAAGATTTGAAGGGAGCACTGGAGGTTGTCTAGAGCCATCTCCTGCTCAAGCAGGATCCTCTAGAGCACATTACTCAGGAATGTGTCCAGACAACTTTTGATTATCTCCAGTAATGTAGACCCCAGAACCTCTCTGGGCAGCGTGTTCCAGTGCTTGGTCACTTACACAATAAAGAAGTTCTTCCTCATGTTCAGCTGGATTTTCCTGTGCATCCATTTCTGCCCATTGCCCCTTGTCCTACTGCTCGGCACCTCTGAGAAGGGCCTGGATCCCTCCTCTTGGAAGCCTCCCTTCAAATACTGATAGACATTGATGAGGGGCCCTCTCAGTCGTCTCTTCTTGAGGCTGAACAGGCCCAGCTCCCTCAGCCTGTCCTCATAAGGGAGATGCTCCAGTCACTTGATCACCTTCATGGCCCTCCCATGGACTCTCTCCAGGACCTCCCCCCAGAACTGGACACAGCAGTCCAGGTGAGGCCTCACAAAAATTTTTTCTTAAAGATCAAAGTGTAAATATTTTTTTCCCTTAATTGTTCAGATATTGAGCATTTAATTCTGAACTGCCATGAGGTACATTTGGTACACCTCAAGAAGTTGCATGTGTGAGGGTTTAAAGCAATCTAAAGAAAAAAATACCATTTTCAAACCAGCTTGTATTTTTGTGTTCTCAAAGTAGACTGTGTTTTGCATCAACCTGCTTGGAGAACAGGTAGTGGTGAGCTACATGCAGTATAGCTCCATGACCAGAGAAAATACCGTAACACGGATTCACAACTGTACCAGAGTTAAGTAGCCCTGAATAAGAAGATTGCAGCTTAATTCAACCTGAGTGCTATCTTAACAGAGGGAAAATGCCTCTGGGATTTCAGGCTGTGTCTCTGCCACGGTGCCACACTATGTGTGCAGTGACACTGTTATAGGGAGACAACAACACACAGTTATAGAACTTTCTAGTGGCTATGACAGATGAAATTGTTTTCCTCATCCAGGAAAAGAAATATGTAAGGGAGCTGAACTTCAATGCTTCCTAATTTTTCAGAAAAGCTCTGTTGATTTTGTGGATAAACCAATACTATGTCTTAAACTACAGGAGAAATATACACATGCTTGATTTCCTTTCCAGTAGGAAAGTCATATAGGATGAATTGCAATATTTAGTTCAAGCCCACTAATAGCAAAATCAGGACTGAAGCTGTAGATAATAAATTTGTTCTAATTCCTGGGAGGATATATCTGATATATCTGAAAGCAGAGCTAGGGGTTTAACTGGAAGATGTTTGGCTAAAACTATTACATTTTTCAAGAAATTTCAGCTTTCAATTTTTCCTAGTGTGGCAGAGAAGAGAATAAAGATAACTCTAAACCTTAAAATGCATCTCAATGTACTTGTAACAACTGGATTATTATATACAGTGTGAAATAATTTGAAATATTAACATTAAATATTGAATGCCATTGCCAATAATATAGCTAATAACCAAGACGAGAGAGAAAATGGTCTTCTGGTGTGTGAGACTTTCTCAGATTTCTGTGTTTTGTCATACCCACACAGGATAAGGAGTTGAATTCTCATAAATAGGGCATGAGAAAAAAATCAGCTTCAGGTAATAGCCAACTTAAGTATTTTTTCTAATAATGTTCAAAGGTTGCACTTTAATTTCGGCCATTTTCACGTATATTTTAATGCAATTTACATGTCAAAGTGGGTAGTTTATATTTTCAAAAATTACAGAAGGAAACAGTATTAATAATTTCAAAGCCATCCTTCTTACAATAATATATGTGTATATTTTTTTGCTTTATTTTATTTTATCTTATTTTTTTAAAGTAATACCAAGCCTTTCAAGAAAGTTCAAGTTTAGAATTTGAAGGATGAATGCGTTTCAACACCACTATCAACATACTCTGGTTATTTGAGGAAAAAAAAACCCAAGCTTTTTTTCTGTTGCTAGCAGCAGAGCCAGTGAATCTCCGGTGTCTATAATTTTTTCCTTCTATGGGGAATTTTAATCTTTGAATAACACTGGGCATCAGCTGTAATATGTATGAATTAATCACCTTATTTCTATAACTGTTTGCTTTTATTATACCTCTAAAAAAAATTAAAATAATTTGACCTGTTTCAGCATTTACAGATGTGTTCTTGAAGAAATTTTATTGCTGGTTTCAAAGTTCAAAAAGGTTGTCTTTTGTTTTGGATATTTGGGTTGTTCTATTTGAAGACAGAGACATGAGCAATTTCATCTGAAAGAAAGTTTTAAATTTGCCATTGTTTTATGAGTTCTGCAACCATTTTGTGTAAACTTACATTTTTCACCAACAGATGACAAGTTATGTTTGGAAAGTAAACTCTTTTTCTTCATACTAATATTTCCAAAACCAAAAAGGGAAATGCAGTTGCATTTGCTTTCTCTGTTTCGATGACAATCTAGTGCAAAAGAAATTTTGAATTAGAATCTCTGGTGTGACCAGATCCGTACACAAATTAATGAAGAGAACAAAGAAGATAGGAACTAATCTCACTTCGTAGCCTAGCATGCCATCATCGCTGAGATGATCCTATTTGTACTTATAATAAAACAGATAGTCAGATGCGAATTCCTTAAAGGAAAATGAAACCTTCTCCTTATTCTTATCTGGCACTGTTAGCATTTTCTTGGCTTTCCTCCTTTCAGAATGGTCCATAGTAAACTATCAGAAAATGAGTAAAGACAATGCCTAAATTTCATGCATACTTGCATAGACCAAAGACATTATCATTGTGGTACAGAATGGGATTGGAAAAATATGCAGCCCTTGGAAATGGATTAAATGCACATACATTTTGTAATGAGTGACTGTAATGAAAGTCAAATGAATTATAATAAAATATAGAGTTTTAAAAAAGAAAACTACTCAATGCATAATGTTGCTAAGAAAACATTTAACAGTTTTTCACTGCACGCTATTGTCAAAGTAAATAACTACCAAAGACAAACTTACAAAGTGGTTTTAACTCTAATGTGATGCAGAAAGTCAGTCATTTAATTTGTTAATTAGTATTATGCCAGAAACTATCTATTCAATATGAAGCAAATATGTTTACAATCTTATCTGCCATCTGTTTAATAGATGGGAGAATACTTAGAGCTGGGATTCTCAAAGAGGGCTGTTGAAATTTTGTTCTACAATTAGTGGAGCAGATTTTTTAATTCTAAAGGAGTTTTTCATGCTCAGGGAGCACCTCTGTGAAGGAAACTACATCACAATGCTGCTGTTCAAGATTAGTGACTGCTCATAGCTGCTTCTGGCAGATGCTTCCAAAATGCAGAAATACATATATATTTTAAGATATAGATATATATATATAATGCATCATTAGATCCAGAAGATTAAAGCAAGTTTTGTGAGGAGGTTTCTATAACCAATTTTCATGGCAGCACAAAATATAGGTCTGAGTACTTTCAGCACTCTTCATATCTTTCTGTAATCAGCAGTTTTGCAAGCTTTCTTACAGGGAAGCCCACAATTATGCAGTACACTAGCCATTAAAGTGAATTCTCAAGGTGCTTTTTAAACTGCATATTAAGAACGGGTATTAAATCATCATTCAGGAGATGCATGAAAATAAAAACCTAGATAAGAGAGCATTGTTCCTAGGATTACAACTTCTTTCTTTGCCCTGTTTTAATGTATTTTAATTTTGAGAAGGGCTATATTATATGACTATTATTTTTGTTATTATATATTAGAAGCCAAATTTAGCCCAGAAAGAAAGGTTTTTCTTTTCTGAAAACTAAAAATATTTTCCTGTTTAGTTTTTAAAAATCAAAAATGAGACTTGAGAAAAATATTAACATTAATTTTTAAACATATGTTTTATAGCTTTTATAGTTTTAATTTTAATGTCAATGATTTGACAGGACTGCCTTTTTAGACGTAATTGATTTTAGTGAGTGTGAATGAATCATCTATTTGACACCAAAAGTGAGAGACGCATTTTTAATGTAATGCTAAACTTATCATGATTCAAGGAATTTTATATCTCACAGCAAATTTGAAACCAGGCAAATTTTCCAAGTGGGTATGAGATAAATGTAAATGATTTTCATAATGAAGCTGAGCATTTTTACATTTCTGAGAATTTTTGGATTTATAAATTACTATTTTTAAGTGCACAATATTTATAGGTGAGTATTTGTAAGTCCACAATAGTTACAGCTGCACAAATAAAATATAATGCTTGCAATGTAGTAAACCAAAACCATTAAAATTTTCAGAGCAAAGATAGGCTCCTTACCGGAATGGAGAATGTTTTCAAAAAGCCTGCTTGAAAGTTGTTTCTACTTTATTTTCAATAGAAGTGATTTTACTAACTTTCTTTACCTACCTACTGAAAGCGATAAACTTTCTGTGCAGGATTTATTTACACCCCCTTGTGTACATCTCAGTTTCCCGATTTGTGAGATTTTACACAGTCATGCGTCAACAAGTGAGATGGTGCCACAAAGAACGGTGAAGATTTTTTTGGTTTATTGTCTTCTGTAGGACAGCAACACTTGAGATTGGAGCCCTAAGTCTCAGCTGTAGGTACTACACCGTTCATCCTCACTGAGGAAGTACAGTGTAGTAATCTGTTTCTGTCAAATGGAAATATTCCTCCTCTTCATTTTCAGGCAGCAGGTAAGAGCATTTCCCTTAAAACTGATCTCTCCCTCACTGCCCCTGCCCCCTGAGATAATAACAATTAATTAGTGGAGAAATTTGCAACATAGCATCAGCTTCAAAAGGGCATTTTAAATTTTAAAGCCTTTATCAGTTTTTACATTGCTGTTGTACAGAATTGTACAGAACTGACCTCTTAAGCTGCATATCCTGAAGCAGCTTGGTGAAGGGGGGAGAAGAAGGAAAGCTTTTCTGAGCCCTGGGACCCCTCTATGTAAACAACATCCTTTGTAGCATGCCCAGCTTACTCTCTTGACATTTTTTTTGTGATACCCTAATGCGACAAGAGAAGAATTGGATGGGGAGATCCAGCTAGTTTAGTGTAACAGGATTTTGACCCTAGTGCTTCCACAGCAGTGAATGTTTAACCCCAAGAATATCTGCAGCTGCTAAATATATGTATTTATAGAAAACGAAACAACAGCAACTGGTTAGGTCAGGAACTTGGCATCTGTGATTTGGCTGCAAAGACTTTAATATGCACACTCCATCCGTTCTACCTCTCCTCCTTTTCCCTTCTTCCCCCAAAATTAATTGCATTTCTAGCTAACAAGGTTTAGTTACAGAGGCACCTGACTCCTTCAAACCTTTTGGACACAATACAAAAGTCCAGTAGTAGACATTACAGGATTAAATCCATTGTAACATTCTAAAAATCAATTCATCTGTTCCTAATAGTGTTTCAATAGTATCCTAGTAACCTTTTCTGTGAAGCTTCATATGGTCTGTATTTGCAAACACTATTAAAAAAGGCCTTCTTGCTTTCAAATAAAAAAATAGCTAAATCTCTTCACTGAGCTGCTGGAGAGGTGCAGACTCCAATGTGGGCAAGCGTATTTGCCAACATGCCATATGGGAGCCATGGTTGGGACTTTTTTTTTCCTAGAATAATTAAATGTTGATGGCAGAGTTCAAATGGATCATTAAAATTCAAAAGTGTAAGAAACAGATTTTTTCTTATGTTGCTGAACGCTCCAGAGGGCTGAATAGCTAGCAGAAGTGAGGCAGGCTGCAGCAGTGATCAGCGTGTGCTGTGATGGTACTAATTTGATCATAATATAGTCATCTCTGAAGATTACAGCTATTCAATTAAATATTCTAATTAACCTGAAGTATTAGGCAAATGATACTAATTACAAATATTCTCCTGAGATTCACAGCAATGAAAATCCCACTTGCAACTGATACTTCTAGCCAATGTTTCGTAACACAATGTCCTATATCATAGGCTTTCAGAATATTAAAATGCAGTTAATTTGCCTAAACCTCATTTGTTTAATGGCATTAGCATTTTGTTTGAAATTGTAATAAACGTACATCCCGCTTTCAAGTAAAATTTAAAATGAGTGTACTCTTGGGGTAACTTAAGATTCCTGTTTACAGACCTAGCACTTTATTCAGTAAGCGGAACAGTTTGAGCTTAACTTTCAGCCATTAAACATATTGAAATTGTTTAAAAATGCTAATAATTTGTCTTTTCAAATAAGAAAAAAAAAAAAGATATTTTGCAGTAAAATTTCATGATGTTGCCCATGTGACCAGTTTCCTACTGTGAGGGCCCCAATGCTTGAACTTGCATTGTAGTTTTTTAGTAGAATGTTTGTCTTATGTAGGTTGTTGGTTTCTGTTTGCTTTTTTAACTCCCTCTCCAGACAAAGCCACAGGGACCTTCTTTTTTCATTTTCTGCCTTTCTCTCTGTGCTCCATTTCACAATGCACGTGGACTCCAGGTTGGGGGTGCCGTGGCTTCTGGGGGCTCTGATTCCAGCATGGTGCTCCTGCACACCTCTCACTCAAGTGCTCTTCTCAAGTCGTTGGCAGGGACAGCCCAGCTGTTTTACCTGTTACTGCACTGAGAACATAACCTGGTGGTCTGTATGAATTAGGAAGAATGTTACTTGGAAAATACAGCACAAGGTAGATCTCTTGGCTAAAAAAAAAACAAACCACAAAAACCCCCCCCTTTGCTCCTGACCGCCTTTTGCAATGAGTTTTATTTGTTTGTTTGTTTTGTTGTGGCATGAATGGGGAAGACAGACATTACCCACCAACATAAGTGGCTACTTAAAAAATAATCAGTTTGTAACTGTTATAGAAACAGAACAGACAGCAGGTTTCAAGTGCTGTTTATGAGCCTCTTTTGTGCCCATCACCTTGTTAGAAGGCTAAAGGAATGGGAATGTTTCTGGCTTTCTATATATTGCCTGTTGATTCCGTATGCATATAGCCTTTAAAGTAAGGAGATCACAAAAAACCGCTTCCTAGTTTGAATTTAGTACATTATATTATACTAATACTGTTGCAATGCTTTATAAAAGTTCAACTGATATGACCAATGTCTTACTGTGATTATATTCCACTTCCTCAGATCCTAATGTACTTGTCTGAAAGAGAATATAAATACTAGTCCTCTACCTGGTACCTCAGCCTGTGAGAGATTGCCAAGGGCTAAAAGCAAGCAAACAAAAAGATTTTCAGAATTTCAGGATTTTCAGAATCACGCTGTTGAACTACAGCAGTGCAAACAAAGCTAAAGCAATTTTACAGTATGAGTGACTAATTTTCATGTTGCAGTTGGCCAAAGTACAAAGTGTTTGTACTGGAAACACCAGAAGGATTTGCAGCAGAGCAGACCTTTCCGTGACAGTTTCTAAAATATAAAGAAATGCAAGTACTACTTCTCTTCAGATCTCAGAAAATTTAGAACAATTTGTGTCTGAAACAAACTGAAATCATTGGACCTAAACTTGGAGAAGAGGGAGACTGCAGAGATGGCATCATGCTGCCATATGACCTTTCACGGAGCAGGAAGGAGACACAAGGGAGCACATAGTAAACTTGGGATAAAAGAAAATCCTGGGCAGGCTGCGTGCAGCCCTTGAGAGACATGTAAGGACTGCAAGTTTTGTTTCGTTGCTTGATTTTGTTGCTTTTCTTTGGTTACTTACTTTTAACCCTTACTAAGCTGTTTTTCCTTTTGTGCTGTTAGAGCTTATTGCAATTATTAAATACCCCTCTCTTTCCTCACAGAATTAGTTGAGGGTTTATAACACCTTATTCTGACTTGGAATCAGCTGATAGCTTGCAACTCTCCTTAGGTCAAGCACATACATTGGGATGCACTATGATTTTGGAATAGGATATCAAATGCTTTTAATCAGTTTGTATTAAGTCAGATCCATGTGTGTGTAGCAGAAATCTCTATTTAGGAGCGTACTTCTACTGGACTGAGCTTAAGAAAGTTTTGGAGAAGCATGCAGAGGTGTAAAAAGAACAGAGAAGAACCAAGTAGAGTTACATGCTTTCATCTGCTCCCCTTTTTGTTGCGTGCTGTGGAGGAGCGGACACATCACTGCCATGGAGCAGCGGCAGAGGGAGGGGTGCGACTCCCAGGGAGAGAAGCACGGCACGGCATGGACAGCTGACCCCTCAGGGAGTGCTCTCGCTGAGCCTGCTCAAACGGGACAGGGAATTGAGAATGAGGGGCCAGCGCAGAGCTAGCAGGAAAGGTGTTTTCCTGGTCCGGATCCCCATTTCGGCTATGAATCTCAGCCCTCATTTGAATTCACAGTAAAACTGTGAGATGAGCAAAGCCAAACAAGGAAACACAAAAAATCAACCACCAACGGAAAGCTGTGGAGAAAAAACAAAAAAAGAAACAATTGAGGAAAGAGGCAGCAGAAGCAGGGAAGAAGGGAGTGGAGCTGTAGAGCATGCATGTATGTCTTGTCCAAAGTCCTGTGGGAACTAGCTGCAGCTCTCTAGAGAATCTCTGAATTGATATGAAGAAATAAGCACATTCCACTGCCATATTAGCCCCTGAACAACGTGGTTATGAATAAAATACTGTATACGTATACGCCATAAAGGAGAATATGTTCACGTTTAGGTTTAGTGTAAGTGACAAAAATGACACGGTCTTTATTTGTGTGGGGAGTTAATGCAGTGATCTATAGGTACAACCTTGTGGGGTAGTGAATCTACTAGAGTGATTTACTTTTATAAAGGAAATGAATACACTGATGTAATAAAATTGTCGTGTACTGCATTGATCTCCTTGCTGCAGAGTAAGTGAGGAGGAACCAAAATTTATATTAAATTAATGTAAAGGAATAATAACTGAACAAGAGTTAATATAACAGAGTAAGGTACATATTTACAAAGGAAATAAATACAGTGAACTGATCCGCTTTCATGAGGGGAGGACATTTAAAGGAATAATTTCCACACCTGCAGATCCAGGAAGCTTGGTAGGTCATGCTTTGTAAAGAAGGGAACATGGAGCAGTGCAGAAAGTACAGTGGCGGGAAACATAATTATATTATTAATTTTTGCTGACCACAAATATTACATGGCAAAGACCTGCCTGTCTGCACAGCTTGGTGGAATCACAGTCAGGGAAAGAAAGGATGTTGATATGAAAATGAAGGGCTTGCCCAACATGAAAGAGACATGAAGCAGACTCAGGCTGCTCTGTGGAACCTGCAGGGCATTTGGGCCATCACCAGTAAAGGTCATCAGAATGATTTCCTCTGTTCAGATGGTGCAGATGCTGGGGTTCTCCCCATATCATCCACTGGATAATCAAAACCAAATATCTACCATGAAAATGTATGGGTGATGACAGTTATAATGAAGGCAGGATATCAGAGTGAATGAAACGGAGAGTGAGGAATGAGCCAATCTGGGAACTTGTAGGTTTTCCACATGTAGCCAAAGTCCTGCTTAAATCAGTGACCTAGATGATTAAGCCTTATTATCAGACTGACTTTATATTAAGTCAGTCTATAATAGTAGTTCTAAGGTAAACAATACAATAAAAGTAAAAGCCAGTTCTATAAAAAAGCTTGAGTTCTTGGTTTAACACGGAGATTTCTGGTGTGGGAAGGGTGTGGATATTGTGGCCCATACTATACTGAAGATAGGGCCATTGATGTAGCAGCCTGCCTTAGCCTTGTACCCTTAAGTCAGACCCAGTCCCTTCTTGCTTCCAGTCAGAAGAGATGGAGAAATGGGGTAAAATATGTGAGATAAAAAAGAAGATTTCTGCTTCTGAAAGACTCATCCCTGCCTTCATTCCTGACCCCATCAGAGGCCTTTCTAAGGAAGTGAATTTAGTCCCCAAATGCACTCACCCTTGTCATGTCTGGTTGTGTTGATCCAAAACAGGATAAAGAAATAAGCAGTGTGCCTGTCTGCAAGATTCTAAATGAGAAAGCTTGTAGACAGCAGGACCAAGCAAGGACAGGTTTTGATGCATCTGACCTGCAGACTCACTCCAATAATGGGCATGGAGAAGTCTTCAAAAAGTCTTTAATCATGTCCCATAAACTCTCTGTTGTCTTCCATCCCTAGACAGAGCCCCATGCACGGCAGAAGCTCTCTCACCTAAAGGAAGATTCCTTCTGATAAAATAGTTTGGGTTGGAAGGGACCTTAAAGCTTGTCTAATTACAACCCTGACATGAGCACAAAAACTTTCCACTAGACCACATTGCTCAAAGGCTGACCCACTCTGGCCTTCCCATCTTCCCATCCTGAATCCTGACCTTCCTCAGGAGCCTGTATGCCCCCCATTGCAGCACTCCAGTCATGGGAGCCAATCCACCAAATCTCTGTGATTCCCAAATGATCACTGCACTGCCCACTGCACAAATTCATCGTGTTTATTGCCCACACTGCATACATTAGTCTACAGTTTTCTTCTTCAGAATTCAGATACAAAGGAGACATAGAAGATAGCTAGAGGATGCTTGACGTAAATAGCTAGTCTAAATAAAAGAGTGATGATCAGCATAAAAATTGCAATTTAATGCAACTATGTGCTTTTAAAGTAAAGTACTACAAAGCATGAAAATGGAATTCACTAAATGGAAAGTTGTAGCTCTAAAATTACATACCTTTGTAAGAAGCCGTGTTAAACTAGAATTAATCTTTCTAGCCCACCCTAAATTTGAATCTTAACCTTTTATGTCTTCTAAGTCTCTTGAGGACATCTGTGTTATGCGATGAGTAAATAAGTGAGGCCTTTCCTTGTTCTGTAAATTCAGTATGATTTAGTGCTTTGAAATACTATAGTAATGTAATGTGAATAAATGCAACTGTTCGGAGGGGCAAACCTAGAAAGCCATGCCACAGAGATTATTGGCAGTGTTGTAATTCTCACAAAAAATCAAAGGTTAGCTCGTCCTTTCTCCTGGTACTACAGCCTGTGCAGAGCAACAAAGCTATGGAAAGAATTTCCTGGGGCATGGAGTCAAGTTTGTACACATTCACGGAAAAGCATTTCATAAAATCCTGTTTATCCAGATGAAGGTTTTATACTCGTGTGCCCTGGGTGTATTACATGCCCTGCTCCTGTTGGAAGGCTGCTAGGGAACAGTGACCCAGAGCATCTTCAGTAGTTGTCAGAGACTGATCCAGATCACATATCTGAAATGACAGTTTGGGTTTAGAAATCAGACAAGTTCTAGCAGGTGCTTAACCTGATCCAAAGCCACAACGAGCCCTGTGGTAAATTCTGGATTCTGTTTCAAACCCCTTCCCTAAATTCTGGAGCAGCCCAAAGTAGGATTATGGGCAGACCCCCATCTCCTAATAAATGCAGGCTTAGATGAGTGTTTTGTGGAATAGTTTCATTGTGGTGTTAGGAGGGATTGCTTGTCAAGAGATCAACTCTTTAAAAAGAAATGAAGCTAGTGGAAAAAACAGGCATTCTTGATGGCTTTACTTGATTCTCTAGCACGTGAAATATTAATGGGAACCACTCTGGACAGCACCTCATCCTTCATCTGCAACTAACTGTAGCTTTATCAATTTTATTTTCAACTTTTTCTAAATTCCCCTAAAATTTCTAATTCCCCTTTCTCAAATCATAGCTTTCTCTCTCTGATGCCACTCCAGTGACCATCAGGAGTTACTATCATAACTTTGCTTCCTAGAATGGCAGTGTTTTGCCAAGCAGGCCAGCCAAATTGTTGCCTCTGATGATTTTTGGCAGTGAGTTATCAGTCTGTAGGGTCACAAAACTAGCGCATGCATAACTAAATTTGTCTAAGGGAAAAATACAACATTCAAATAACACTTTTAACCCACATATCATGAATTTTTAATATTACCACACTGCTTGCAGCTTCCAAACACCTGCTACAGCCAGAAATTCAGGGATTTTTACCCAAAGTGAACTAGACCTCTATACCACCTCATTTTAGTACTAACATATGCACTCTTAAAATGTTTTTATGTGATTCATAAAGAGTATATTCATTCCATTATGCATACAGGCACATATGAATTTGGGTGCACATATATATATAAATTGTATGTGTGTGTGATTATTTAACTATGTACCTCCATCACAGTAATTTAAGTCTATGTATCTTTCTTCTAGAAAAGCAAACCTTATAAATAGTCTATTACCTCTCTGGATGCTCACATCTAGCAGAGGGCCTGCAATTATGCGACTATTTTGAAAACAACCCCCAGTCCTCTAAAATAACAACTGTGCAACTGATGCAAGGAAAATAATTCTACTCAGAATAAAATCAGTATGAAATCAGGCAAGTGTGAAAGCCTGCAAAGTAACTATTTTGTTACATATTTTTATGACATAATTATATTGATCTGAAAGACACTCATCCAGAACCACAACCTTTTATACCCAAAGAAAAAAACCTGTATAATCTTTTCAATCACTTGATATTCATGGTCTTACTCAAAGGTCTCTGAATATGTCATGTGTGTAATACCAATGCAAAATTTGGCACTATAGTCACTACCAGCAATATGTTTCAATAAGGTAATTTTCTTGCTGCCTAAGAACATCAGCAGGGTGCAATCCTGAACAAAAACAGACTATGACATCTTATTCAAGCATACCTCTGGAGGACAAAACTATACTTTATTAAAGGAAAATGGGATTTCAGGATTGTTTTGACAAGCGGTAAAAGCATGTACCTCACTTTACATACAGTAGAGAGTTTTAAATTCAAAGTGCTTGTGTAGCCATCATTAAGTAAAGGCTGGAAGAAAAATACTGCCATTGTAACTGGGTTATGCAAATATACAAATAAAGTCTAGCAATCTATATTGTATGGATTTTTTTACTGGGCTGCATGATATGAAACTAAGATGTAAATTATAATTTTCCTTCTTTTATCTGAAAAGAAATCATTTTATTTATACTTAAGAAGGAATCACACGTTTATTCTTTGTATAGTTAGCATAGAGCTCCTCTTTAATATCAGATATGAGTATTCTTTTCCACCAAGCGTGTTCAGTTTTCTATTTTGTTTTTATATTTTGCATTAAAATCTTCCTTTTCCTGTGTTCCCCACCACTTCCACAAGTTATTATTCCAGTGGAGTGTCTATTTTAAGGGATGGGGAAAGAGTCCAAATGTGCTTTTTTTAAAAAACCCTAAATTTAATTATTAAGTATATACATTTTTAGTGTTGGATTGTCCCTAGAGTATTAAGATACCAGGTCAGATACTAAATAGTGCTGAATGTGTCTCTTGTGAGATACTAAAGACGTGGTGGTGAGAGATCATAAAATAATAGATTTTTATCACTGATTTCAGCACAAATAGAATAATTGCTTAGGACCATCTGCCTTCCTCTAAGGTCATGTTTATGTTTACACTTTTAAATGGTTGGTGACCATGTGTAAAATCTGTTCTTAAACTTGAAAAGCACTGATATAGTGCTTTGTGAATTTGAAACATATTGATATGGAGACCATGAATTGAGCAGTTTGGCAAGATTGCAAGCTAAGAGGAGGCTGTGTCATTATAGCTCTAAGTGAAAACATCCCAAAAAAAAAAAAAAGTCACTGATACTCCCTAACATTTGTACAATAAATTACCACCAGATTTGTTATCATTTGTTTATCTGAAAACAGATTTATGCTCTGTTATCTGAAATCTGTAATGTTTTGTTGCCCAAAAGCAAGCACATTCAGAACAGGATGCAATATGACAAGTGTCTCTACTGGTAATGCACTGTTAGAGTGGATGTAGTACAAGACTGAGAATACTTAATATACACAGTGCCAAGGTTATTTGGAAGATCCTAGCCTAATTTATTTGACTAATAACACTATTAAGCAGCTAATAGGGCAATTTTTACCAAACTGAAATCTTCAAGTTATACAGCTTACCTCAATTATCACCTCTGTCAGATGAGAAATTATTGATGGCTGCTTTGGACTAATCTCCTTGAAATCCATACTACACTTTATTACTGCTGTTTCTGCATATTCAAAATGCCCATCACTGCAAAGGGAAAATGTCATCAGCAAACTGGAGGCCTGACAGCAGGACTGAAAGGGATGCATGCTAAAAGAAATTACAGTGATGGATGCTTTAGCATAGCTGTGGCTGTTGAGGTGAGTGATGCCGGACCAAGAACAGTTTGTAAACTGATTTATTTTCATTTTCATTTTCTTTCCTTCAGAAGAAGCACTACTTTAAAAAATTTGTTTGGAAGATGCTAAACTCAGCTTTAACTTTTTTTTTTTTTTTTAATTTTTATCTCCCTCCCTAAGAAAGTTATAAGACTATTTATGGATAGACTGCTAGGGAAGAGGAAAATCAGTATTTTTACACTTTTTGAGTTATATTAAACCTTTGCAGACATCCCTTTAGTAGCCCTGTTTGAGTAGGTACAGCCAGCAGGTTTGCTAAACGCAGTTTACTTGCAGAAATATTTTTGTTTATGATTTAGGTTTTTTTCTCATATTAAATTGTATAGTCATTTGATTTTATCTGCTTTCACCATTGGTCATTCCACTGGACACTTGTCCATCACTCCCTCCCCAAGACTAAAAAACACAGTATATTCACAGCCAGGTACTACAGAAAATATTTAGAAGAAATGTCACATCCTCATCGTCTCTGTGCTTTTTATCCATCTGCGACTTTCCATGCAGGCTCACCCGGTACTTTGCTTTTGGTGTGGTGTCAGTAACCCAACTATTTAGTAATCTTTGTTCCAGCCAAATTATGGCATTCTGCAGTACAGTTTCATGATTCTTCCAAATATTTGACAGGCATGTTTGAATTATGTATTGGGGAAGTGAATTGGGAAGGCTCTCAAAATTATCAAATAACAGAAACTAGCACATAAAAAAAAAAATACATATACACACACACACATGAATACATAGAGGTAAAGTCCAGTGTCTGGTATCTTATATATGACTAAAATATATTTTTCTATGACAAACTTAGCTGTACTTAACTGCATACTTAAACATTATGGAGGAAATAATCATCTTGACCTCTAGTAATGAACCATGCTTGTTCTGAAATGTAAGGATTTATACCCTTGGCATTTCTGCATTTAAACTAATGAAACCGAAGAGGTCACTGTACATTCATATAAATGCCTGGACTAATATAAATTTATTTTCTCCTATCTTTTAATATTGACCTATATCGTGCAATTTATAGCAACCCTTTTATTACATAAACTTCCAAAAGACGGAATAAACAGCCAAAGCTGGTAAACCCTCTGCAGATTAATGATGGAAATCTTTTTTTATGGTCTTTGAAAGAGCACAGCACACATATATAGACAGCAGTGAAAGAGAGTTTGAAGGGTAGGAGGTGCATATATTTGGTGGGGTGGGAAATGGGTAAGGAAATACATGTCATATTTTTCCAGTCACCACGAGTCTAGCAGTCTTACCATTTTCAGTTATCAAAACCTTGAATCCCCATCTTTCTGTCTTTCTCTCCACTTAATGCAGTAAGCAATTTTAATATAAAGTAAAATCTCACTTAATATGATAAATTAAAAATGCATAATTCATTTTGGTTTTTAAGCCCTATAATTTAAGCCCTAGTTATGCCTGTGAAGGGGAGGAGGTGGGGGGTAAAGGAGAGGAGAAACAAGTATGCCAAAATCCAGAAGGCTAAAGCAAAGTTCACTAAGAGGTATGAACAGGGTAGCAGCAGTGAACAAGAAACTGAAAAGAGCAAAAAAGCTGTGCAGGACTGAGCAAAGAAGAGGCCTGAGGAAGAGGAGTGCTAGCAGAGGTTAGTCTCAGCACTCTGAATTCACTCCTTCTGCGTGATTCCTGTCGTGCCTGTTCTAAGTAGAGGAGCACCACTGCAGCAAAACAGATACCTGAAGCATCTACAATTCTGCCTCCAGCTGAAAAAATAAAATAATCTGCAATATCTGTCTAACCTCTCAGGCTGAAACAAAGGAAATCTGTCTAAAAGTCTACAGGTTTATTCACTATGTGTGAGTTAAATGCTTACTTCATTCTTTCAGAGTTTATTGAAGGATGTATATTTGCAGTATCTTGTAAAATACCTAAAGAAACACCTGTATAATTACATTACCAGAAAATTTGGAAAACTTACAATTCATTTGCAATTCTGTTGCAAAACCCTTCTCTCCTAGCTCTCAGAAATTCTAACGAAACCCTAATTTTTCATGTCAACTTAATCCTGAGGTGTTGCGTAGTACTTCTCACAGACTGTAGCAAAACCAGGTCTTGTTAGAAGAATGGTCCTGAAGTGGTATGTATAGCGCAATAGTGTTGCTCAGGGATTCTGAGTAGAATGACATATGGCCAAAACTTTTATAAAATGAAAGACAGCCTAATGTTAAAGTCCATATTTTTATTTAGGCAAACTATTACTCAGTCACACTCTTAGGAGGTTCCCTACTTCTACTTGGCATATATAAGGCACATTACTTTTTCAAAGGCCTTAGAGGACAGTTTCTGGAACGAAAATCTCTGATCAGGCTCAAGTGTTGTTACTAATTTTGAGTTATCACAAATAAATATTAAAAAATGCAAGCATTCTGAAAGGATTAATGTGGTCACCAACTAGAGGGTTATGCTCGTGGAAGGGCAAGAGCTCAGCCTAACTCACATATGGAAAATAGCTTGGAGATGAAAGCAAACCTGTGTGGTCCAAGCTGTCTATAAGCTACTTTATGTAGAAATCTCATAGCTCTCACATATTTAATACAGCTCCACAAGGATTGTATTATAGGCTCCAAGAGATTCAGATAATTAAGAGCCTTTGTTTACAGCAGGCATGCAGGGGATTGCATTCCACCAGAACCTACCAAAACACAAGGATTTCTAAACCTGGGAGAAACCTCAACTCCTTTAATTTAGGCATTCCTTCCTCCCATTGGTGTCAAAATCTTAGTTTCATTGTCATTAGTTATTATGAGCATAACTACAATTTTCTTGTGACATTTGATGCAATCAGGTTTATTTCCACTGAATTAGTTCTTGTCTCTACCTAGAAGCCAAATAATAGACCATTCTTATACCCCAAGGCTAAAAAGGGAAGACATGCTCCTGCCACATGCAAACTTCCCACCTAATTCTTACATTCAGTTTTCCTCATGGTTTTTGACAATACTTTTCACTTTCAAATTTGTGAATGGGACTTGAAACACGAAGTGCTTGAAATAATAATAAGTAATCTTGTTCACTTGACATTTTCATCTCAGTTTTTTGAATCATGTGTTTCAGACAGTCCAGAGAAGGCTGAGATAAGTATCCCATTTGAATGTTCATCCAGCGGAATCAAAATTAAAAACGGTGGCTGTTACGGGGAAGTGTGCTTCTATATAAATTCAATTCTCTAAGAATAGCTATAGTTGTTGTATCACCCTGGTATGACAAAAGCACAAGGTGGGGTAGCAGAAGAAACTGCTTGACTTTCTGGTTCATAATTTTATGGCTTTATTTCTGATAAATAAATGATATATATATTCTGATGTATATGTATCTCATTTCTTATGCATCACAGACCGAAAAATATCATGTGTTTACGCTGCATACTGACAATAATCAGGGCAAAGGTAACCCGCCTAAAAAAGAACTAAAGGATAAATACAAAGAGGCAAGAAGCTGCCCAGAAGAAAAGATGTCCTTAGAGCTGGTCAAAGATAAATTAAAGTTAATAACTTGCAATGTAGATCACCAAGTGTCTTTGGTGAAAAAGCTGTTGATGGTGACATCAGAAAAGTTAAGCCTTTAGTTTACCAGGCTAAATAAACCAAAAATTTTTATTTGTTTCTGCTTTTTGCTTGACTTTTCCTTCCCATACCCATCCTTCATATGTTTTATTGGCAATTTATACAGTCAGCAGAAGACACCAAAGCCTTAGCAACAAGATCTTCTGATGTACAAACAAAATGCATTTAATTTGACTCAGTGTATTACAAGCATTATAATCCCTCTTCTGATTTCAACATGATCGACTAATCTCATCTGCTCAGAGGGATAAGCCTTGTCTCAGCCATGATGACAGGCTTAGAGAATGATAAAAATTAGGGCATTCTCACAGATTATATACTGTAACAACAGATAAGGCTTATGAATAAAGAATTGACTACAGGTGGTTATTTGTAGAAATGTACTAGATTAAGGGGTTAATATTGGAGAAGTACAATGTCATTTGTAGTTAAATCATAGATACACACAAGTGTGGGAAAATCTTTCTCGCCTGTGTAAACATCAGGAGAGATGAAACAAATTTCATAGCTTGTTTCACAAGCAGTCAGAATGAACAAGTACATTCCCAAAAAAGGGATGACCCTAGTTTGCACTCTAGAAGTTCATTTTGATAACTACTTGTCTGGGGCAAAACAGAGAGGCAAAAGAAATAGCCGGAGGCGAGATGGCAAGAGAAGTACTACTGTGGTTTTTTGTCACTGTCTGGAATGCTTCAGCTTAGTCCCAGGTAAATTTAGTGCTTATGATTCTTCTGTTTGGATTTGTAAAGAACATATGGTACAGCAATAATGGCAGAGGTGCGTGAGGCAAGGGGTAAGCTCCCTGACCGTTGAGCAAGGCTGCTAGATACACACATCCTACCAGCAACTGCTAGCCTTGGGTGATTAAATCTCAGTGCATTGCTGTGAAAAAGTAATGAAACCCATATAGTAACAATGCAGGAAATGCAATTACATGCCATCTGCATGCTAGATTCACATTCAATCTTCCTGGGAAAAAAAATCTCAAAACAAACCTGACACACTTCTTCAATCTGTTAAGCTTAAGTAAATGCAAGGACAAAGTAAGCGACAATTATTTTTCTAACACTATTTATTTGCTTTGAAAAGCACTTCCTGTATATCATATTAATATCCTGTCATGTGAACTGGGCTGCAGACACTTAAGAGAAACATCTGTGGAGCAAAGGATTAGGTTATCACAATGTGCCACACATTACTTCAAATAATTACTTTATTAATATTAATAAATGATCTATCAAAAGTAACGATGTGATTAGACACCATACATACACAATATAAGGCAAATAATTATTATCTCTACGGTTCTTAATTATTGTTACTTACCAGGTATTCTAATCTTTTTCTTAACCTCCTAAATAAACAAACAAACAAACAAAAAATCTTGCTTCTGGTCCTCACTATATTTGATTGATAAATGGTTTGTTTTTTTTTTTTTTTATTTAAAAACTGCATTCTGAATACCTCAAGATAAGAAAGAAGAGTCATATTTAATACTTATTTTGTGATGGCAGAAAAATTAATTTTTCTATCCAGTCACTGCTGAAATTAATAGGTGGCTAAAATCCTGGACACATATTTTTTTTCTACAAAGTTAATTATCAGAATATTTTAAAGGAACAAATTAATGAATAGGGCTGAATTAGTTCTCAGAATGAAGCACCAAGGAAACAAGTGATTGCACCTTGCAAAATAACAAAGATAATACGAATTTACAAGAATATTGTTTCACGCCCGTAATCTACTATGAGTAGATTTAGAGATAGGGGCTGGCATTATTAAGAGTTTAAGTTTAAACCACTTGAACTTAATGCAAACTGAATGAGCAAGCTGGAGAGACCAAATATCCGTTTTGTTTCCATAGGAACTCCTCCCACGGAAATCTGCCACCAAATGCTCGTTGGCAAGTAGAAATGCTCCCAAAGAGCACGTCTGGCAGCACGCACACCCGGAGTTCCCCTGTTGCTACCTTTTCTCTCACCAGCAGGCATGGGCAAACCAGCCTGGGAACAGCCCTGGAGAAGCGATGCCCCAGACAGCAACAGACACGTCAGTTCAACCAAGGAGGTGTGCCTCTGATCTGGAGTAATTGATATGTACTGCTGGGAATGTGCTCCCCGGCAATCAGCCTGCTTAAAATGTGCACGTTGTCTTTCTAGGATGCCAATTAAGTGCATCCTTCTGCAGTCGCTGACACTAGATTAAACCTTACAGTTTAAACAAACATTAGAACTGCATAAACCAGAAACAGCATGACAAGTCTGACATTTTCCTGGCTCCTATGGCATTGCCTCACTGATACAAAGCTATGATGTAGCATTTTGCGAAAGGACATCTTCTTTGATAGGTGTCATGTACCTTGACACCACATGACAATGCAGTCTCCTGATCTGGAAATACATATAAAGACATTTTTTTAAAAATAAAGATAAAAATGCAATGAAAAAAGGGAATTGAGGCTGCAGATGGATGATAATACTGTAAGGAAGGTTTTTAGACAATACCTTAATAATTTCATAAGTTTAACTCACCTATGAACATAGAGTTCATCTAACTGGGTGAGAACATGATACTAGCAGCAATGCGATAATGAACTTGCATCGAGTATTAAAAAAGTAAAAAATCAAAAGCATCATTTTCGAAGCATGAAAACTGTGAAATGGAAGGTTGAATTGGAAGAACTTGCCAAATCTGGAGTCTGAGGAAAAAACAAGTGAGGACCATGAGTATAGTTTTAATATAGTTTTGGTTAAATGGATTAAAAACCTGTGGTTGAAAGTGTATCACCCGTAGTACATCAATAACATCTGTTTCTGCTAACTCTGGTATATAAAACTCTTGCCACTTTGCAAACTGCAAAAGAAAATAATGAGTCTTAAAGTAAGTGCTAAGAACTAGTTTATAACAGAGGTGACAGTCCCAGGCAGCTGCTGCTTCTAGTGCTCTGTCAGAAATTTTGTAGGTGTGCCTGCTTTTTGATTCATGGATTGAGAGAGCAGCCCCTGGAAGCTGAAGGATGGCAAATACAGGAATGTCTTGGGCCCTTATCTTTGGATCTAAGTGAGAATGGAAAGCACAACAGCTCTTCAGACTGCAGAGGTTGATTTAAGACACTTCTGTTCACAGAGATTCCCGAGATCTTTCTCCAACTGTGTGTATTTATACTGTTCTGACAGACACAGCAGGTAGGAGTTTTTGGGGTGAGGGATATCTTGATCCCATCACCTTTCCTCTAGGTGCCTCTGCTACATCTGAATCAAGAAGACAGAGATAACTGAGAGCTTTGCACTTAAAACCTTTAATATGCTCATGACTTTTTGCGAAAATTACCATACACCCTTCAGGAATGGGCCAGCAATTTAAATCACATCACAGCTTAGGAAACTCATTGTAACTTTCCCAAAACTCTTATGAATGACCTGATCCATTTAAATATGACCATATACAGAAAACAGATTCTGCAGAAACACATTTGATTTTCACTTATTTCAAAAATATTCTACAACTCAGTTCAATATTAAAGGCGTTTTTCCCTTTTCCCAGTCACTGTGAAATGGAAGGTTGAAACTGAGATTTCCTTTTTCTGTTTCACTACATATTATAAATGCAGCACAAAGGAAGAGACTAACACAACTGTGGACGTGCAGGAGGTAAATCTAGCTATTGTAGTTTCCCATGACTGCTTTGACTATTTAAGTCAAAAGAAGCTATATAAAGTCAGGTTATTTTTCAGTAAAATATATAAAGACTTGTAAGTAAGGTGCAAGAAGCTTACATAGACTGCTACAAGCAACTGCAATTTAAATTCCAAGTCATCTGAAAGAAACTGCATCTGTAGCAGGATAAGTTTTTAAGTCCTCCCCTGATCTGTCTTTCCAGCTGCAGCTAACACCAGGCAAGTATCATGCAGAGCTCATGTGCAGAGTAAAGGAACATCTGAAACCTGCATTAGCTCACTGATCTCTCCAGTGAAAGCTAGGCCTAAGTATCAGCTGGTTCTATGTCTTGCTCCTCTTTAAAGTCTGAAAATAAGACATTCCCTGTCTTCCAAGATCTTGCCCCAAAGCATCAAACTTCTTGTGTAAAAAGAAGATGGCTTGTTATATATCTGAAATTTTTATTCAAGCCCTAAAGACTTTTGTTGAGGGTATAAAATAAGTAAGAATGTCTATGGGGAATCATCATCTCTTTGTGGCAGGCAAGAAATTCCAAAAATGTTTAGTCTGTTCTGCTCTGTGCTCCTGGAGAAAAGGTTGTATTTCCTTTTTCAGTGCCCATAATCTTTTTAGAACCTTTTCTTTATTGAGCCCATAAACATCACAGTGAAGCTGCAAATCATCATAGTCTGCAGAAACTCCATCAAGGAAGCTGCAGAGTAAACGATTCTGAAAAGTTGATGTTCATAACAATAGGCAGTTGACTAACCTCGTGGTAGCATGCGTGACATCTGAGGTATTCAAAAATAGTGCAGAGGACTATGAAATGGATGTCATGGTCTCAAAATGACTTGGTCAATCCACAGGACTAAGATTCAGGAATCTTAAACATAAGCAAGTTCCTTACCACTGTTCTTCACTAGTCTAGTTTTGTTGACACTGTCTTCTAATTATGCAAGTGCCTTCAAAATGTCCTGTTGACAATGTCAGTGGCTTTTCTGATTTTTGACAGAAGTTGCCAAATCTGAAGAAGTCAAATATGAAACTGTATTATAAAGCGAAAATCTTTAGGATGTTAAGCAAAGAAATGAGAATTCTCAGAACAGAAAACATCCTCCACTTTGCAAAGAACTTGTCTGCCATACATAATTTCAGTGTTTTAACCTTTGAATGATAGAACTATAAACAAAATTGGCTTTTTTCAGATTCATTGGGTGCTTTGGTGTTTATATGTCCTTTGTGCAATCTGGTATTACATTGGGGATATACTCCATTTTATATCGGAGACTGCAAAAATCTTTTCTATTATGCTGGTCAATAACCATAAGAAGCTGGTAGAATTCTCCATCAACATATTTTGAATATTGATTTTTTAAATTAAGGATTTAACATCTTTTTTAAAAGACAGACTGTAACAAATACAAGAGTGTTTCTATAAAATAGATGTAAATTATGTCAGCAAATATAGATTTGTTTTCTGGAGAGAATTTTTTTTTTTTATAATATAATATTTACAATTTCTTAGTGAACTGATTTTAAATGTTACCACTAAATTTTCTAAACTAAATTAGGAATATTCAAGGATTTTAAGTGCCTAATTTCTATTAACATCTTACAATTGATTGACACTTCAATTTTTATTTTCCTTAGCTAATCCCATCAACCACCATTAAGTTTTCTTATTATTCTAAGAATGAACCATGGAAACCACAACCTATATTTTCACCCATTTTTATTGTATTTAATGACCATTTGATTTTATATTACTGAAATCATGAATGAGTATAAGTCTGTCTGAATGATTATTAATAGATGACAGAAATAGAAATATAAGTGAAGCAACAACACTATTAATATGTTTATTGCTCAGAGCAGCAAATGCTTTAAAAGACATAAGAGCCAAGGCACTTACACTGTGCAATACATGTGTTTATAGGTTACAAATTAAATTGCCATCATTTGCCAGCAATAACTTCATGGTGCTATAGAGAATCACCAATCTTCTGAGATACGGAGCACATAGAAATTGTTGAGATGCAGCAGTTCCTACGATATTTGGGATGAAAAAAAATCACAAATGGTTGTCATCCAATGTGTGTGGGTGGCATGTCATGCATAAAATTCAACTGCTTCTTGCAAAAAGATCAAATGAAAGGAATACACAATTCATTTTGTTGCTATTCGAAATAAATACATGGCTCTACAAAATTAGAATCCAAAGAAGTGTTAATTTCTATCCTAATACCTTAGATAGTACTATATCTAATCTCACTGAGGAGTTTCACTGAAATATCTCTTTGGATGGAGGCAGAGCTCTGTTTTAATGAGTATTTCAGAAATTTGATTGCATGCAGAGAAGATTCTCAAAGTATCATCAGACAAAAGAAAAGTGAAAAACAAGAAGGGGTCTGTTAATTAATCTCCTGGCCTTGTCAGATGGCTTACAAGAGGACAATAAAGTATAGAACTTGGAGTGTGGTAAAATGTTTATCTCATTGCTGAACAAAAATATTGGATATAGTCAAGTGAAGACCAAAACAAGAAATTAGAAAAAGAGCAGTTGTAAAAGAGAAGTGCATGGGAGGGCCATTTATGAAAGGTGCTAATTAGGACCGAGTTGTAGAACAGTATTTTTTGGTGCATATTTGGGTCCACAAAGAGCTGTGTTTGTACTGTCAGCTTAGCACCATACTCAATCATTACCATACTTATCAAACATGTGAGATAACTCTCTTTCTGCTACAGAACTTTTAAAATTTTCAGCCTTCCAATTAGTACTCCCTCAAGAAGAATATGACAATTTAAAAAACATTTAAACTTTATTGTCAGTTGATATAAACTTTGAGCAATGATGAGAACAGAGCAAAGACCTAAAAATTACCCAAAGCAATCTACATCAGCAAATGTCAGGAAAATATCTGTACTAGAGTTTAAAAAAGGCTGAAGAGCTGTGCCTTTGTTTTTCAGCTCACAGCTCTTTCTCATCTTCCTCAACCCTCTATTTAACTCTCAAACATGAACATGAATATAACTTTCTTTTTCTTTATATGGATCAGAAATGAGTGCTTCTTAAAAATATTTCTTGAGATACAATATAAAAGAGGCAACTTTTCCCCTACCCAAACCACCCAATGCACAGTGGCTGCAAGCACCAAACCCTGTGCATCAGAGCAGGATTATTAAAACTTGTGTGGTCATACGACAAGTCAAAGGGGAAAACAAAGGAAAGAATAAAAGCAAATTCAGGTATCAGAATATAACAACAGTCAGCTACACTAATCTATCATAACTATGTGGTTTAACACCAATTAACTGAGTATACCTTGTCAGTACTCAGTGTTGGAATCATTGGTCTAGATGACTAGCGGCTGGTTTGTTTGGAAGATCTGTGGCTCATTCACAGGTGTTCTGGGAAAAAGCAGCCACTGTGTGCCTTTGGGCCCTTGGCTGGGCTACACGAGGACAGTTGCTGCAGCATGTTGGAAATCTTGGGGAAGAACAGGGTCTCTTGGGGGATTTAGCCTTGAATTCCAATTGATTTCAGAAAGTCTTTACAATTCTTTTGCATGGAGTCTGTCTCAATGGTAAAAGTGAACCTGCAGTCAGGAGTGCTGGAAGCTGAATCAGCCCAAGTTTCATGGAGGCATGCCACTGATGTTTATTAAGGCATGTAGGCTTACCCAGGAAGCCTTTGAAATAACTGTCTGATTTACCTTAGACAACTTTTCAGACCATGCATGAAACTCAGCAGTCATATGCCAGATTATACAATTGGTAAATAACAAAGAGGCAAGAAATTACACATTTTCAAAACCAAAAATGACCTAACATTCTATTTCCATTTAGTGTTTCTTCTATGCCACAAGTACTGAAAAACTTGTTTTCAATAAGAGGTTGGTTCCACTAACAAATCACTTGCAAACCTCTTATGTATTAATGTCTCATTAAAATAAGCAGATTAGAAATGTAATTGTTCTGTTATATTTGAACAAAACAGAACAATATGGTCTCACATGCCCAATAAATAATCACACAAAAAAAGCAAAAGACTTCCAGAGCAGAGCAGTGAGTGTATACTTATTATTGCCAACGGTACAGCAATAACCTGTGTGCTTATTGGCTTTTAAACAGCATTAAAAAAATTGCGAACCAAACCCAAAAAACCATGGAATATTTGCCTCTTGATCTAGACCACTGTTACCTAAACAGTCTGTTACTAACCATCACTAAAATATTAGTCATACATAAAGCTGAGGTACCTGGTAAAATTGCATCTTTTAGGTAATTTCTTTAGAGAGGTGTCTCCCATGGAGGTTTATCCTAAAAATCATTCCAGAAGGCTTGTCACCTAAGCTGAAATCCATTAAAATAGGCCAGTATTAAGAAAAGCCATATTATTTGCCTCTTACTCCTCCCTGAAAAGAAAATCAAAGGTCATCAGTCTTCCCCTCAAAAGAGTAGAAACTACTGCCGTTCTTGAGTGTGCAGAAAGTCGACATTTTACCTATAAACCCATTTTGAAATACAGTAGACAAATACTACTGTTTCTATGGAAGGAAAAACACGCTGATAGTGCTCACAGGTTTTGGGTTTTTATGTCCAGTTCCAATTAGAATTAGACTAAAAAACATTTATAAGCAGATGTTAAGCAGAAGTTCCCGTTGAAATCTATGAGAAACCAATGGTTGTCTGATTCCTGTATTGTCCCATGGTTCCAGCCATGTCCTTGAGCACAAGTGGTCCTAGCATATCGATTAGGCCACCAATACAGTATCTAAAGAAGGTTACTTAGGTAATCCCCTTAAACAACATGATCATTTCTATACCAAAATACATAGTGAATAAAAATAATAAGATTGGATTAATTAAAAAAAATAAACCCCACCATACCTCTATAGTTTGAATTAATATGTATGAATACAAGGTAGTATCTTGGAAGAAGGACTGTATTCTTAATTTCAACTGCAGGTTTTATTTTTTTTTAAGAAAATATTACTTCTATAACAAAGAAAAAAAGAAGTGTCTTCCCTCCAGCTCCCCCACCCCAGTGTGACTTTTAAGGCTACAAAATGTGCCAGATTAAGACCTTGGAGATGGAAATTCAATGTTTATCCACAGGGCATGTTCAGCATTGCCAACAGCTGTGCAACTTTTCCCAAACAATGTTCCTCAACGATGACTTGAAAGGACCACAATTAGGGGCAGGAGAATAGTTTAATTTCCATGCCCATTCAATCCTTGACTTCTCTGCTGAGCCTGCCAACTATTGCCAATTGCAATGGTGGATTTTGTGACATGGACACTTGTCCACTAAGAACTGGACTCAGGCTGCAATCCAATGTAATTATTTTCAGTCACTATTGACCTACAAGAAGTTTCAAACAAGGAAATGTTGAAGTTTTTCTGCCCTTACTAGCTCCCTCAAACAACGTTCCCACTGCAGCAACGATAGCTGCAGTGTTCTCTGACAACTTCAAAAACATTTTTATCATTTTTTGATTTTTAACCCTCTCCTCTGTTTAATTTGTTTACCATTTAGAAGAAACCAAAACTATAAAGCCCCTTTCAATAATATTTCAAAAATGACTATTTAAATACTTTTTAAAAAAATTAAAAAGCCCCTGACTTGAACTGCACATCTTTTGATATAGTAAGTGTAAAAATACCTAGATCTACTTTTCCCATCATATATGAAGAGCTACCTTCTGTTTTTTTCCCCCAGGATGTACATTTGAAAAAGTAATCTTCATGCCATTTGTTCATGCATAGATATATTTAATTATTTTTTTAGTTCTATACTTAAGCAACTAAGAGGTAATGTGGTAATGATGGGACCAAAATTATGGCAAGAATGAGCACTTCTGTTTGACCTCAGAGTATAGGTAATCCTGGCTTCTGTTTGGATGGGAACCCTGGGTGCCACAGGCACAAATCAAGATTTAATAATTGATGAGTAGGTATCATTTAGCTCTAATGTTTTAAAGCTAACTTAACAGGAAAAAAAAATATAAATAATGCACACTGTATTATCAGACTCAAGAAGGAATAACACAAACAAAAAAAAAAGAAAAAAAACCAAAAAAAAATTAAACCAGTACTCAGGTAAGCTTGCTCTGGCCTTCCTCCCAGTTTGAGACAAGGGAGGAGAAGAAGCAGGAGCTAACTGCACAGATCCCTCTAGTGGCAGCAACAAAGATGGGATTTTGGCTGTGTCTGAATGAGCAAGTCTCAGAGCCAGGAGATGTGTTAGGAGCATGGGAGTCTGTAGTGAGGGGACCTGCAGAGCAGGGCTGTGTGAGCTGTCACTGCAGAAATGCTGCCTGATCTCATCAGCACCTGCAGGACTCAGTTGTTCTGTCACTATTTAAAGTGCTAAGAAAGGAGAAGTGCAGGAGACCAAAGGGTGAGGGAAGCAAGATGCAGGGAAGTCATACAGTTCTTTGAATCTGAGCTGTGTTGCACAGTCAGAGAGTAATACCTTTCTGCATGCTTTGATTAATGCAGGTATCCAGATGGCTTTGGGTCATTCCAAAGGATAAATTTTATATTGCCCACACATCATCCAGTACATATGGTTCCTTGCAACAGAAAGGAACTAGTCTCTTTTTTCTGCCTTAGAGATGAACTGTTGAATGGTAGACCATGAGCTTCTGCATGTGGAGCCTGTAAAATCACCTGCACTAAAAAAGAAAGCCAGTTCCTCATCTATATAGTCATAAAGATTCAATCCTATTAAAGGTATAAACTCACTAACCAAGAGGTATGTTTTTTGACAAAACTCTTCCCAAAAGTTTAACATATGTCACATCTGCTCTTTGCCTTCCTGTGATACTTCACAGCATTAGTCCTACAGGAAATACTCAAGTATATAAAAGTGTAAAAATCACCCTGCCACCCCAATCTGTTTAGCTTCTTTATAGAAGTCTGTTCTGAAGGAAGCAAGAGACAAGAAATAAAATATTAAGGCTATAATGGGGAATGTATTTTGCAGGCTTATATCATTAAACGTACAATAAGTTTATAATTCACCGTAAGTTATGCAATGGTTACTTTGTCTACAAATTATTTGTTGGTTTATGTATTTTTTTCAGCTCACCTGGATTGACATATGTTCACTCAAGTGAGGAGTATTTTTCTGAATCTGAATGTATTTATGAAACAGACCATACAGTGGGACTGCCTTCCATAGCTAATTCAGTACTAGATGATGTAGAAGATCCTAACAGACAACACTTCATTAATGTTAGCATAAATTTCTTGCCAAACCCACATCCTGCTGCCTGTGGAAAGGTTTCTCTGTTTATATTTTTTATTAAATTTACCCCTCTTGAGATATTATTAGAAATTTCTGGAAGCCAATTACAAAATCAGCCTAGATAAAGTCTACTTCTACACTGTTTTGAATACTAAAATACTTTGAAAACTGTTTCTTGAGAATTCAGAATAGTGTTTATGGAAGACGTCCATTTTAATATGTTGTAATATACAGATACTTTCTACCATGATTGAAAGATGAATCATAAAATATCCTCTAGAGGAGTTTAATTGATTCAAAAACATATAATCATAGAATAGTTTAGCTTTGAAAATACCTTTAAGACCATCGAGTCCAACCACTAACCCAGCACTGCCAAGTCCACCACCAATCCATGTTTCTAATCACCATACAGAATCACAGAATTAATTAGGTTGAAAAAGACCTCTGAGATCATCGAGTAAAACCTTTTTCCAAACAGCACCATGTCATCTAGACCACAGCACTAAGTGCTGTGTCCAGTCTTTTCTTAACACCTCAAGGGATGGTGACTCCACCACCTCCATGGGCAGCCCATCTCAGTGTCTAATCACCCTTTCTGTGAAGAAATTCCTTATAGTGTCCAATCTATACCTCCCCTGGCACAGTTTGAAATTATGTCCTCTTGTCCCACCACTGGCTGCCTGGTAAGACAGACTGACCCCCACCTGGCTGCCACCTGCTTTCAGGTGGTTGTAGAGAGTGATGAGGTCTCCCAAGCCCCCTACGCCCTCAGTCACTCCTCATTAGACACTCCAGGCTCTTCATCAACTTCATTGCTTTTCTTTGGAAGCAATCCTGCCCTCAATGTCTTTCTTGTAGTGAGGGCCCAACATTCTTGAGGAAAAAGTAGTTAGTGAACAAATTTTGGCAGAGTTGAAATCCAGTATGAATCTACCCAAACCTTACAGGGTGAGAAAGCTTGAACAACAGTCTCAGGGAGCACAAATGATGCAGAGGGACCATGCTGAGGAGCTTTGCAAAATAATAAATGTGTATTTATGATTTTTTTCTTCAAACTAAGTATCTTGTTCACATGGTTACCTATCGATGAAGTTAGAGATGCAGCTGTATAAAGTTTAATCCTTAAAGGATTGTGGTCTTTGTATCTATCAAATGGGGTCACACTAAAATATTTTACCCTGCATTAGGCATCTGTACAATAACCATACTGCAAAAAGACTGTTGCCTATAATAGGCCAAATTTTTTTCATGATGATCGTGGCATCTATTATCTTTTGATTGCCATTACATTAGCACATTACTTGAAGATAAAGGGACAATATTTCTTCATGCAAATGTTAGATGCATGTCTTAGCTTATAGAAATATTTTTTCTTCTGTTTCAGCTCCATTAATTCTTTTAATTGAGAGGAAATTTTGGGAAACTTTTCACATATTGCTAGAACTCATTTTTAACAAACAAAATTAAATTGCTTTTTGTGGGTTTTTTTAATGAGAAATTAACTAGATATTAACGCTTTTGTAAACAAGGAACCATTACCTTTCCTTGAGCTAGTGAGACAGGCGGTGGAAGAATTTAAATATAATCACAAAGAAGCAAACAATGATAATATAACAGACTGCATGTCTGTAAGTGTCTCTTCACTTCTAGGTTAATGTGGCAAGTTTAACACTGCTGACAAATTTTAATATGTCACAGAAAGAAAGTAACATGATCAGCTAATATTAATGTTATTTACCTTGGATTAAAGTATAAAGTACAGCTAAGAAAAAAATTCCAATTCTTAAACTACTGATACCATCTTTTTAGTATGAATGAAAATGGTTCATTTTCTTCTGAGTTCGTGTTAAAAAAACCCCCAAAAAATCCCCCATCATGTTTCATTCTTGATACACAAATGTGCAAGCCAGTGAGTTCCCCTTTTCTCTGGCAACAATCATTTTGACTGCAAAAATCCTGCATTGTCTGACTGCAGCTCCCAGATTTGTTGTATATCACACATGCTACACAGTACAAAAGACTTCTATATGTGCTCCACAGTACTACACATCTTTTTAATGAAGAGAAATTACTGAGCTGCTGCAGGAAGTAAATACACATATATACTATTTCTTTTTAGAAAATTATACTGCAATAGAACTAATTTCTGGTATTATATAACTAATTTTCTGGTATTATATAGTTTTGATAATGACCTTTTTATAGAGATGCCTCATCTAGGCTGACTGAGACCTGTAAGAGTTCAAAGTCAAAGAACAGAACACTTTGCAATAAGGAAATAAACTTACTTTTGATCACATTTTTTAAAAGTACAGTTTCATAATCTGGCACTTCTTATCTCCACATAGCAGAATAGAAAAAGAGGGAATGGTGGTCCTCTGCTGCCTAGATGCCAATGGGCAAGAGATGCTCATGTATTTTGCAAAGCACTGAATAAGCTTTCAAAGCTAAACAAAATTAGTAATAAAATAAGTCATGCCATATGTAATGTGAAATTGCCAAGAATTAGAATTACTTTCTTTTCCAGAATAGGAACAGCCACCTCTTTTCTCTTTCCCCACC
The DNA here is from genome assembly GCA_013397915.1 of Daphoenositta chrysoptera. Lineage (NCBI taxonomy): Eukaryota > Metazoa > Chordata > Aves > Passeriformes > Daphoenositta > Daphoenositta chrysoptera. The sequence goes on from VZRO01001052.1 coordinate 885,745, forward strand.
CATGTGAGGCAGAGGTTGTTCAGTAGGGGTCAGACCCATGCTTAAGGACAGGTAATGCATCCCGGATAATGCAGGGAATTCTGTGCTGCCACACGATAGCACAACACACAGCACCAGGTGTGAGGATGGTGGTTCATGCAGCAGAGATGTTAAGTCAGCCTATACCATGTGTCAAAACTGCTGCCATAAAATAAAGAAGATGGCACATACAGAACAACCAGGGAATCCAACTGAGCCAGCAAAGGTTTTTGAAAGGCAGGTCTTTCTTGGCCAACCTGTTCTCTTTCTATGACCAGGTGACCTGCATATTGGATGAGGGAAAGTCTGTGGATGTTGTCTACCTAGACTTTAGTAAAGGCTTTGTCGCCATCTTCCACAACATTCTGAAGAAACTGGCTGCTCATGGCCTGGATGGCTGCACTGTTCACTGTGTAAAAAACTGGCTGGATGACTGAGCCCAGAAAGTGGTGGTGAATGGAATTACATCCAGCTGGCAACTGGTCCAGAGTGCTGTTCCCCAGGGTTCAGTATTGGGGCCAGTCCTGCTTAATATCTTTATCAGTGATCTGGATGAGGGAATAGAGGGCATCCTTAGACAGTTTGTGGATGACACCAAGTTGGACAGAAGTGCTGGGGGACAGGAAGGCTCCAGAGAGGGATCTGGATAGGCTGGATCAATGGGCAGAGGCCAATACTATGAGGTTCAATAAGGCAAAGGGGCAGGTCCTGCACAACAAGCCCAGGCAGTGCTACAGGCTGAGGGAAGAGTGTCTGGAAATCTGCCCAGCAGAAAAGGACCTGGGAGTGCTGGTTGTCAGTGGCTGAACACAGGCCAGTGTGTACCCAGGTAGCCAAGAAGACCAATGGCATCCTGGCTATATCAGGACATAATGTGGCCAGCAGGAACAGGGCAGTGATTGTCCCCCTGTACTTGGCACTGCTGAAGCCTGCCCCTGGAGTGCTGTGCCCAGTTTTGGGCCCCTCATTAAGAGAAAGACATTATGGTGCCAGAAAAGGGCAGCAGAGATGCTTGGACAACAAATCTGATGCTTGCCCCTACACAATCAGAAAAACTAATTCATACTGATTTAATTTTGACAGCAGCATCTGTGCTGCTCAAAACAAACTACCTCTCTGTGCTCAGGGAAGCATGGTACACCTCCTGGTCTAGGGAGAGTATGAAAAAGGTGACTGCAACCTACCTTCATGCCCAGAGGATAACAGACTGCTGTAGAGGCTGCCTTAATCAAAAGCATAAATTAAGGAGCTCTGAAAGCTGCTATAATACACATAAAAACTCACCTGAGATTTCTAGCCAGAAGTTTCACAGCCCACAGCAACTGAGGATTCCCTTACAGGAGTGTACTAGAAAGGCCATACTGATCCCAAAAGCACTCCCTATTCCCTGAAAAGTTTGGTATACGTGCTGAATCACTGTCTTGACACACACAGAGCTTTTACAGTCTCCTTTACTAACTGTGAGGGCGTTTGAACACCTAATGAAGATGATATGTAAAATAAATTAATTTCTATATCTGTTTTGGTTGTCCAGATGCTCAAGTGTGTTATCCAAGTGACATCTGAACCATAATCAAAACACCCTCCAAAGTTTTAGCTAGGAAACATAATTAAAACAGGCCTAGACAGACAAATTCCCTAAATGATCATTAATTAGAGGTCTCAGGGCAGACATCTGATAACTTCATCCAAACAACTGGGAAGGTGGCAGAATTAGAGAGAT
>VZRO01001052.1:892485-919555 GCA_013397915.1 Daphoenositta chrysoptera
ATGTCTGTCCATACCCTGATAAATTATGACAGTGTGAATACTTTGTGTTCTAGTAATTGAAAAGCTATTTAAGTATATTGATAAAAAGTGCGTCTGCATACGTATGCACATGAACATATGTAGTATTTATACTAATGAGTTTAAATAGCATTCTGGTACCATAAAATATGTATTATTTGGTAACCTTTTGACTGTTCAGTTAATATGAAAAACTTACCTGAACTGTATAAAAGGGAGCGCCAGAGAATTTTGGCAAGTGTAGAGGGCAAAAAGGGTGCAATTATTTGGGAAAACCCAGAAACAGACATCTGCTGAAGGTATTGAATGAACTTAGGCTGCCCTGAAATACTCCCAGGTACAGTAGGTGTGTTGGAGAGATTAATACAGATGTAAACTCTTCTTTTTTTGTTCCCATAAATGCTTAATTTACTGAAAAATAGCCCTTTGTTTTGGCTATAGGTGGTGTTACTGTGTGAATCATTTTTGACAGAGCCTGTAACCAGACTCTGGGGGGTGCAAGAGCCACCCAGGTTTAGTCTGTGGGGCTGGGTGCCAGACCTCTCTCCCGAGGATCATGGGCATCAGGGACACTTGGTGCCCACCCCAAGCTGTGCTTCAGGAAGAAGTTGTAGGTGGTCCTGGACAAGGTGGTTTAGGCAGAGCATACTGAGGAATGGACAGGGTCATTCCATTGGGCCTGTTCAAGAAGGCATGGTTGAAAGAGGAAAAAATAACAGGCTGAAGACAAAGCTGTGGAGGGTTAGAGACAGAAATTCTGACATTGTGCCATTTGTCCAACAGCCTTCTTGGTATGAAGGAATTTGGAATTGTTTCTCAAGGGCTGGAGAAACTCCTTGGGCATGTTCTAGCTCCATAGCAGGCATGACCTGCTATAACCAACATAAAGATTGTGCAAAATGCAAGTGTGGCAAAGTCAGGACTGTGGAATTTTTTGAAGAGATGTTTGTAGTATGGTTGGTGGGTGAAGATGCTGTGATGTCCATTCATGCTGTAAATACAGCTGGAGGCACCAGGCAGGGAACAGACATGAAGCAAGCTTGTAACCTTGCACATGCACAGGCTTATTACAAGTTTTGGGCTTATCTTTTTCAGGAGTGAAACCCTGTCTTGATCCACAAGAAAGCTGAAAGAAAAGCAGTTAAGTATTTTTTGTTTTGTTTTGTTTCCTTTAACTGAAAGAATAGTTAATTTTCCATTCAGACAATGCCCTCCTTGCTCATGGAGGTTGACATGTAATGGTGGTTTTAATCTTGTGCCTGCAACTGCTATTTCTAATTAATGTAAAGAGACATAAAAGCAAAATTATATATCCTTGAGTAAAAGGGATTAAAATGAAAATACTGCCAATTCAGTTCTAATTTTATTTATAAACCTAATCTGCAACAAATGTCACTTTTAAAACTGATTCTGAATATATCATGCTGACTGTAAAATTATAAAACTCCCACTGATGTATTCAGGAAATTCAGTTGAGCACACTCAGTAATTTCACTTTACTAGTCATTAGGTACAAATTACTGCTCACCATAAAAAATATGATTCAGCTGTCTGCATTTCTTTTTGATTTGGAAACTTAAGATCATGAATCACTTGCAATTAATTATAAACCACACGTAAACCAACCTGAATTGTATTCAAAGGCTATGTTTAGTAGCGTATCATTTGCTTGCTGTTTGCCATGTATTGAAAGCATTCTTCTAGTAATTTAAGGGTTTTCCCAAAAATTCCAGCTTCAGTTCAGTAAAGACATTTTATCAGGTTCCTAGAATTGGGGAAATCCTTTTATAAATTGATTATGGAAGATTATTTAATGTCACCTTGCATTTCCAAGGCCATTAATGTCACACATAATTATGTAAAAGTAAGGATAACAAATTAAAAAAACAATCTGCAAACAAAAAGAGATAAAAAGTTGTACTTTAGACTGCATTTTAAGAAGATATTTTCTCAGACAGAAGTACCATAGTGTAAAAGTAGCCTTAGACAACAATATCTCATTTTTGTCTGTTCTTTAGCACATGTGCTTCAACATACATTTAAAAGGATGTATTTTACCTTTATCACAGCATCCACTAAACCATCCTGAGAAAGTGGTGTATTTTCAAAGAAAGTTTGCTAGAAGTTTAGCCTCGCTATTATATTATGAAGTGCAATGTTTTCACTGGACTTTCCATTTTCACTGAACATTTTCATTTTCATTTCAATGAAGAGCTTTCCTGAAAAAACTATAAAATAGGGAAACTGCTTATACTGAGTTATAAATAATGACTTGTGAATCATTAGGCACAATAAATTTTCTTAAGAGACAGTGAAAGGAATGGTTTTCTTCTCTCTTCCTTCAAAATGCTTAATATAAGGATATCTGTTATTTCTCATGTTACAAAGTTGACACAATAGTTACATACCAAAGTAATTTGCATTTCAGATATTTTGTTTTTAAAAAGAAAACGTACATCTACCAAGAATAGATAAATAGATAAATCAAAAAGCATTTATAACTACTTCCTACCACCAGTGTTTCATTCTTAGAGATTGCTGATAGATTTCAAGAGTGGTGTTGCTGCTAAAATTGGAATGTTTTCTTCAGACCTTTGCCAGACTAAAGAAAGGAAGCTACCTCCTCTGGGGTCTAAATTCTCCTTCCAGAGTTTCTGCAGGTGAGAAGACATACAGTAACTTCTTAGAAAGAAAACAATCTTTCTTCTTAGAAAGAAACAATCTCTTAATATATCTGCAGTATTTTTCAGTATTGGGAATGCACACAGGTGCAGAAGGTTAATAATATTCCTCATACAGGAGAAAGAAAAATTAATAAATTCTGTATTGGAAAGGTATTCTAAGTTCCTATTTAGCACAAACTATATAAGGTTTATCTACAGGACTTGTTTAAATTTTAGACACCTTTGGTTAAATTCTTCAAATACATTCATGATCAAATTCTCTCAACTTCTCTTATCTGAAAAAGGGTGAACTTTATTTTTAGACAACCAGAGGGTAGACAGATCTGCCTAGCCTGAGTTTCTACATTGCTTACTCTCAGCACAAGGAAGTGATAGTCATTGGAAGAATGAGATATACTTATCACAGAAGGATTCACTTCAGACTGCTTAAACAATGTAAAGCATCTTCATGTTGTGAGTATTGCTGGTAAGACTGCAAGAACTATGTTCAATACAAGATTTTTTCTGAGGAAAATTCATGATACATTAAAATAATAAAAAAATTTAGTGGAAAGTATTCTTTTTGCCAAGTTATTACTCCAAGTATATAACCAACAGGTTCTATCCATCTCACTTGAAAATGTCCCAATATAAAAGACTCCCCTCACTTCCCTGAGAAAATTATGACACTCTGGAATTTTTAAAACCTAAGTATAACAAGAATTGGTTTTCCCTCCTGAAACTCAAATTTCCCTTTGTCTTAAATCTGTCTCATTTCTCCTGTGAGAATCCATGTGTTTGTGTAGGATTTTATAGATACATGGACATGAACACACATATGCACCTATCTATTTATGGAAAAAACATCTATTTCACATTATTCTCTACAAGCCAAGCAAAACTAGGAAAGGGAGTAAGAGGGAGACAATTGCAGGTGATTCCTGATCAGAGATGTGGAGAAGGAGGTGCTTGCCTGTTGACAGGCAGGATGAGTCAGTAGAGCAGGCCCCTGATAATTCTTATGCTCGCTCATTCTTCAGATATCACCGCCTGTTAAATAAGGACTATAAAACAGAGCAAATGCTTTTTCTTCCTCTTGATCATGCTAACGTCAGACCTGTGTACTGGTCCCATATATGTCTTCTTGGAAGGCAATGCATTTTATGAGGCTAGAACACACAGCAATCCACAGTAATGGATTCAATTTGAAAAATCTGGTCTCAATTATTAAACCTTTGTTTTGATTCAGATTTAACTTTTACTGATATGTTACTTTAAATTTAGTTGATCACAATATATAACATTTGTTTTGACTGACAAATAGCAGGAAATACTCAAAGCCGGCATTTGTCAATGACTAGCAGTAGTTCTTTTATTATGGTGCTAAAACCACTGCTGTTCGACTCAGATCTACACTTCAGTTATAAAATTAATGTATTGACTGTATCTTGATTTGTTATCAGCAACCACTGTGTCTCAGGAATATTAAAGACAGCGGAGAGTTCACACGATATAAACACAGAATATTCTTCTTTGGAAGAGACCCACAAAGATCCTCGAGCCCAACCCTTAAGTAAATGGCCCATATGGGGATCAAAACCAGAACCTTGGTGTTATTAGCACCATGCTCTAACCAACTGAGCTAATTTCAATGGTAATCCTCTACTGACATTACCCCTCACAAACCTGAACACTTCCCTAGGTATTTATGTGAATATTTTATTGCTGACTACAATTAAGAATATTTAGCCTTCTATCCATTCATTAATTCCTATTTTATGTACCCTTGTAAGATAATATTAAAAGTCTCCCATTTTTTACCAAAGTTATTTTTTCCAGAACCTGGAATGGACCCAGTTTGTATTGTTCTAAAGGAATTATTCTCATTAATTGTGATGTAAATTACTGTTTGTCACTGTTGAGTCTTTGTTAGCTAGGCATAAAGATGCCACCTACTTTCTGTACCTAAATGACCAGAAGAGACGTTCTTTTTAAGTCCATTGAACCATTTTATCATGCTAATTTTAGCTTCAAATAAATTATTTTTTTACTTCCAGAAGAGCCACTTGCTGAAAATAAATCCAAACCTGCTATATTAAAATTGTTGTGGTAAGCACTTCCATACTTAGCTCTGTTCTTCTAGTGTCTGCATTCCCTACAGGGAAATAGTGAAGGCAGTAAGTATCAAATAAAAGGAATTACAGAGTCAGATCTAAATGCATCTTCCAATTCACATGGTACAGACTTATTCCATTGACCCTGCTATCTCACCAAAAGATGCCCAGTGAACTGGAGGATTAACAACTCTCCAGTTGTGAAAATATGAATAAGCAAGCTCTGAGAAGGAAATTCCTCATTCAAAAGATTTAATAAAAACACATTTTAGTCAATCAGAAATCTTTGTTGCAACTTTTTTTTTATCAGGGAATTAAATCTTATGTCCTGAAAAGGCTTCAGCTGGTGCAATATACAAATTTAGATGACTTATCTATTAAGGCATAGTTATGAACATCATCCGCTGCACTTCAATTTTACTTAGAACCATATAACCCATTTCAAGACCTCTGTAGCTCTTATGTTCTGTGTTCTACATTAAATTGACAAATTGACATGAACAATCACATTCTTGTTTTTGGCCAGTACCTTTGACAGCATAAACATTTGGTCGAACAATGAAAAAAGACTGCACTAGAAGGCAGAGCTTGGAAGAAAAAACCCCTACACTGTAGTTCTGTGGAACAGACTCCACATTTCCTATTGTAAAAAAAAAAAGCATTCTAATCCTGTTACTTTCAGTACTTAGTGCAGAATTCATCTGTAGAACTCAGCATTCTCTAATTAAAATTTTATCCCATGTATATACTCCATAGAAGAAGGAGTGACAGGTATTTCTCCTTAACCTTTAAGAGTACCACAATGTTAGGAGGGAGAAAAGTACAAAGATAGAAATGTAAGCAGGAAATAGGACAGGAAGATGGATTGATAACATAGCTGAGCTGTTTTCATAATTAAAAAGGTGGCAGGGACTGCAGTTTGTTTATTGTTTGTCCAGACTGAACTAACAAATTGTATTCTTTGTATTTTAATATGATAAATCTTGTTGAAAGCTTTTTTTTTTAAGATTTCTTTTTTTAAGCAGAGCAACAAAATTTTTAGCAATGTAGATAGCAAAATCAGTGGATAAAGCTTGCCGTTAAAGAGCTCTTATTTCCTTTCTTCACATCTGGACCAGTTCTAGTAATTCATTACAAATTCTGGAAAGGGCTGTAGATCTCAATGTAGGGATCGTCCCTTGTATTATCAAAATGAGTAATACCATTAAAGCCTTTGGCTGTAGAGGTGACAGAAAATGTAGTTGTGCCATCACTGGATCATTCAGCAAGAACAATACAGAAAAAAAATGGTTCAAAAGAGCTTAAGACAACTTCCTAAGCGTTTGCCCCAAACAAGAGTGTGTGTGTGCCCCAAACACAACTCTGTCTGTGTGTGTATGTGTATGTGTTCATTCACACATGTGTGAGTGCTTGTTCCTGACTGAAAGAATAAAGAAATTCTCTCCAGTAACTGTTTGAAAAAACACATGTATGTGTTGTTTATCCTGTGAGAGGTAGGAAAAGACCAACATGTTTAGAATCCTCCATGGCATCAAAATTACTATCTACATTTCATGTAAAGAGTAAAAGATATTTCCATCATCATGTGTTAATTTCAGCTTAGAGTTATTTTTAAAAAGTCTGCTGGATTTAAATTTGTGGATCAATACAAACACTGAGTGTCGGTATAAAGACATTTTCTCATAAGGAAGTTTACATGATGCACCACCAAAATGTATCCCAAATCTCATGGTGATGAAAATTGCAGCCTTAAACCCCAAGTTCCATTGAGAATTCTCAGTGGCAGACAAACTCAGTTTAAATTAGTATTACATCTCTTACATCTTTAGACCTCAGTCCACCAGGTTTATTAACTTATCGTACTATGGAATGGTTTATTAACTATGCTGTACTAGACTAACCTACTCCTATCCTCCTACTGCCTTTCCCCTAGTTTTAAGGAAACTTATTCACTTATTTACTTGAAGTACTTTTCCACTTTACTGTAGAAAAGAGCTAATTTAAAATAAAAAATATTCACTAATTTCTTAATCAGTTATGGGGCATAAAGCTTGTTTTCAACATAACCATTTTCTCTGTTTGAAAGCCATTCTTTATTCCAAGGTAATAAGTTTTGCTTCCACAGAAAAATTAAATCAAAATGCTATCTACTTTTTTAACTCCAATTCAAAGTTATGTTTTTGCTTTATAATTTTCAAGGATTACAAGCAGCAAATGTTTTTTCTAATGGAGAACTGAGACTGATGTACATGAATGCACAAGCTTTTATCTGAGACGGTTAGTTTACTTCAACAGTTAAGTCCCTTTTATCTTATTTCTGATGCAACACAGATTTTTAAAAATTTTCAATAATATATTTACATGATTATTTGCAATTGCAGAATATTGTATAATTATGTAATTATGTACTTTTAAAGATATGAATTGCTCCTTCCATCGTCCATTGAGAGCTGTAACAAATGATGTTCAATTGCATAATTAACATTTGTTTATAACATGTCATTTACAAAACAGTTGAGCTTTTGCACCTTGTCATGCTTTGAATGGTTTTGACCAATATAATCCACTAAATGATACCCGCTCTATACAGAAACTCATGAGCTGTCTGAGAGCAAGGTTGCTGAGGACAGACACTCATGGCATTTAGACTCTCATAGGTTGGTGCATAGGGACTACATTTAGGAATTGAGAAATAGGAATTGTTCTCTGAAGTTGTCTGTGTATGTGTTTGTGTAAAGCACGAAGGTAAGTTTAGGCCAGATTCTGCTTATTCCTCATATTCTCTGTACATTTTTTTGCTCTCCTACTAATTCAGCATCCACATTATCTCACTTTATTCAAAGAAACCTCTGCCAATATTAGGCAATCTCTTTGGTTATACACCCAGTTCAAGAAAGAGCAGCAAAAGGAGGGACAGCTTATCTGAACATAAAGGATGTACTACAATTTGTTTTCAAAGAAGAGCATTCTAAAATATTCAGGTGTGAACTGTAGTTCTGAAAACACAAAAATTTCACGTATTCTTTCAGGTGAATTATTAGAGAGGGTGTAAACCATAAAATTTGATCTTTTTTTTCTTACTCCTGTAGGAAAATAAAAGAAAGGGGTTGTGGGCATGAAGAATGCAGAAATTCTAAAGACACTGACAGTGCCTAAACCCATCCTTCATGGACAAGGGTGAGGAGGGGATAAGTTTTGTACCTGAAGCACAGAAATCGGTATTAGCTAATTGGTCTCAGTACAGAACAGTAGCAACAACTAGGAGGACTTCTGTTCTTATTCCTCTTTCATCATGCTGCGCTGCTCTTCCTTAAACTGCACAGGCAAGTGACAGCACGCAGTTCTTAAACCAGTTTGCAGGATGAGAGATCCAGAAGAGGGACTGGTTGCTGTTTGCAGCTCCTGTTTTAATTTGAGGGCCTCGTATGCAAGGCAGGGGAAACGTGTCACTGTCAGAGCCCAGCCAGCCTGCAGACAGGCTGGTGCTCACAGCACACTGTGCTATTCCACTTCACAGATATTTTGCTCCTGTTTTTCGTCTTGTTTTCCTTAATCTTGATCGAAAAGTCACTAGCTACGCGGCATTACATTTTGCTTCTTAAACACAGAAAAATAAGACGTAACTCAAAGAACAAATTTCTCATTAGCAAATCGTCTGTTTAGCAACAGACTTTCGACCATCCCTTTAAGCTACATGCAACTTTCCCTTCATATTTCTAGATTTTTTTTTCCTCATTATTAACATACATATGGGAAAAAGATGATTTTATGTATTGCAATGACATTCTGTGATAAAACAACAGCTAATAATTCTCACAAAAGAAAAAAAATGCCATCTGCCTTGAACTCTAAATATTGAGCAAATATAAAATCACTTTTTGGTGTTTGCTTGCTGTTTTTAAGTTGTTTTTTTAAAAAGAGCATGTAAAATTGACAAAAAATAAGGGAATTTTGTGTATTAATTTATCTACTGAAAAGCCTGTATCTTGAGTGACTGAAAGCAGAGAGGAGAAAAGTACAATTCCTTACTGTTAGGGACAATTTATGGCATTTTTAGTATATTTTTAAAAACCCCTAAATCTCCAAACAGACCTAACCAACAACAATAACAAACAAACAAAAACCACCAAAAAACCAAACCTAAACAACGAAAAAAAAAAAACCAATAAACAAAAGCAAAACAAAACAAACAACCCCCCTCCACATTAGTTTTACTGAGTTACCTTGAAGAAGGAATTAAAAAATCATAACAAACAACTGATGATTAATTTGCAATTATGCAGCATACTTAGCATCTAGGTGAAGTAATCATTCCCTATCTGGTCTAAACTAGCCTTTTTAAAGATGTACCTCATAGACACTCTTAAAAGGTTAAGTGCTACTGTGCTTAACATAATTTTATCCTGATTTACAAATCCTTTCAAATAACCACATACTGTATTGTAAAGGCAAAAATTTAGATAACCTAAGGCAACCCCCATGAGCACCTGAATAATAAGTATCTTAGATCTCATGTGACCTTGGGGTCCTCTGAGACAATATTCCATATCAGGTAAATAATTATTTGTGATTGAAGGAGATGAATTCAGACTTTTCAGTTAACAAAATTCACAGCACCTTGTGACTCAATATATGCTTCAGAAAATGTCATACCAGTACTTATGACTTCAAGTACAACCAAATGAAGAACTGTGCAAATCATGCAGGAAGCCCAACTTCGGTTGCATAAGTAACAAGTTGTAGGGTTGAGGGTGGGGTGGGGGTGGTTGCTTCCTTATTTGAAGGATTTATTAAATCAGAATTTTACTTTTACTAGGCCTCTGGGAGTAAGGACTGAGAGTCCTAAAGCTTCATTAATTTGTACTTAATAAAATTCCACTGGCAGGAGACGCAGCTGTAAAAAAAACCCACGTGTCCTGATATGCATATTTAATATCAATTTCTTCATCCCCAAGAGTAGTGACTCTCTCAAGAACACAATATAGGCACAGACAAAAAAATCCCAAACATTGGAGATTACTTCCAGTGTGAACTGTTTTGGGGAAGGCAATAAGCATTGCCAAACGGAGAGCTGAAAGAGATACCAACGTAATTCAAAGCCTTCAGAACTGATTATATATCTAAGTATTACACCTTGATTTCTCCTTGCACAAGTCAGAGCATTAAAACAAGGCATGTGATGCACCCCTAGAATGGACTCCTCTTCTCTTAATGATTTAGAAAAGTGGTTTATTTATTTCTATAGTAGCTTACTTATTGACACATTTCTCTGTGTGTGCAAAAAGTAATTTCTGGTTAATACTTGAACCATCTGTGCTATTCTAATCCTAAGCTTCTTAGTCTGTACATATAAAATGACTTCTATTTTTTCTTTAAGGGGTCTTGAGGATTTTTGACTCTGCTGAAATTTTATCCAGATCCTTATGATTATGTGTGTTTTCAGCACATTATGAACTTCTACAAAAAACCCAGCACCTAAGACAACGTAATACTGCAGGTAAAAGCCAGGTGATAGAACATTAAAATCAGTGGAGTCTATTGATATGATAAAACAAAATCAATGGCAATAGCCATACATAATGCATTATAGTGAAGTGAAACTGTTTACCATGGTAAACAAAAAGTTAACATCAGTTTTCTGATACTTCTTCCAAAATTACGGGTACATGTTAGCATTTTGCTTTGCAGTTTAATATCATTGCCTTATGCCTCCAGGTCCAACCTAAAGGATTTCCATTTAATATTCTTGCATTTTTTTACACTTATGAGTAATTATTTCTTTTATTATAAAACAAAGCACACAAAAAACCACACAGAAAGCAGCACATTTGAAATAAATATAATACTTCACTTATATTACGATTTTGCCAAATTATATTGATTCTACATATTTTAGCCATGTTGTTTCTTCATATACATTGCATTTCCTAGATGAACCTGCAGCATTGCATACTGAGTTCTGTTCTGATTTATGTAGATTTAGCAGACACAATGAAATTAACTTTTTCAGACTACATATTTTGCTACAAAAGTCACCAGGCAGAAGTATCCTGTGATTCAGACCAAAATTAAACCATGATTTCATCAACCTGTGAAACAGACATAAACTTACATTGTAACTGGGACTAATATTTCTAATAAAACATCCTTTTTAACAAAACTGAAAATCAATAATAAGAGAAGTTTTAAAATTGACACTAGCCTTTTGAGTAACTGGAAATAGATCTTCCTGTCAAAGACTAAAACTGCTCTCCTCTGTCTAGACTGCACTGGGAGCAAAATTATCAGATTTTCATTTCCTCAATTTCACTCCACAGTGGTAAAACGTGCAAGTATTGATTCAACTGCTGAAACAAAAAGCAGGAGAGCTCTTCACCTCGTCAGGGTCAATGGGTTTGTGGGTGTCTAATTATACCTATACAGGGCATATAAATCTTTCTACTAGTCATTACGTGAACATAAGAGTCCAAAGGCATCATTAGAATCCTTTTAGCCAAACACTCATTCTTCTTTTGTTTTATGAGGGGTCAAAGAAACTGGGAATTAATATTATCGTGGCTCATAGATTTTCAAATTTGTGTTTGAATACAAGAAGATAAGCTTTGAAGTAAAAGGCTGTGTGTGTGTACTCATGCATGTCCACTTACAGGTCTGAGCTCTCCCCATAAACACATGTACAGCTTCTCTTTTCACAGTGTTCTGTAAAGACACACTGATATAAAGAGCACAAACATTCAAATTAATTATGATATGTCACAAAGAAAGTGTTAGCAAAGGTTTTGGTGAGTACTAATTTGTTTGAAAAGCAGATGAAATCTTAAGAATGAGCTGGAAATGCTAGTTGTGACAGAAGTATTAATCTTATTTTTCATCACTCTGCTGACTTCACTGTCTTTTATCCTTATACTTACTGAAATAAGCTGATTAATGAAAACATTAAAACAAAATTAAGAATAACAATAAAAAAAAGACAAGTGGCCATTGCAATTACAATTACGGATGTGTGCTGCATTATATTATGCTGTATCATACTGTGTGTGTTCAGATGGTTTTTATGTTGTGGAACCATGACAGTAAGAGTATAATATTTGTACCATAGCAAAGCTGTCATATTTTGCAAGCAGATTACACAGATGCTGAGTGCTCAGCAGTTTGAACATTAGATGGAGTTAGAGCCTTTCATTTTATCTATGAGAGTAGTAATAAGATCCCTTATGAGGAGTGAAAGTGATATTTTTCAAGGATTCATTTCCTGGGAATCCAATCTTTGACTTACGAACTGACCCACCTACTTGAACCCAGAAGTTACAATTGAGAGTAAGCCCAAAGTGCCAAAACCAAGAGGTAACAGCTCTTAATACTGCCAAAGTATACAGGAAAAAAAACTTAACCCTAAAACATACAAACATTCACACCAATAAAACGGAAAACAGAGTCTGGCCGTAAGTTTGTAAAAATACTGTTTCTGGCATTATTAAGTTCAGTGAGACATGCTAAAAATTCTGCATATGATGATATGATGCTATTATCCACAACAACAAGAAATTAGTTTGTTGGTGCAGTTGTTAATTGTTTCTGTCCTTGACTCATTCTGTGTCTGTGCAAAACACCTTCAGAGGCCTGGGGCAGGTAAAGCAAAGGACACAGTGTTATCTAATTTTGCTCCTTGGTTAAAAATATATCAATGCCTTCAGTCCAACCTTTGTCTGCCCTGAGCTACTGTCAAGACTGTAGTCCCACTGCAGATGGACTGAAGAGAGCAATAATGGTGCCATATCTGTGGAGGAATCAAAAATCCCAAAATTCAAAAAGGGGAACGAGTTTGTACATTAATATCAGAAGGAAAAAACGGTGTATGGAAGTTTGATGCACTGTCTGATGACACACCCTGCTAGCACAGAAGCTTAAATTTCTTTAGAGCTGTGCTTTTAGTGGGTTCTGTGCTTCTTCCTCAATCATCAGACGTGCTTATCCCTGATCCCTGTGTCCCAATTGCCTATCTCCTACCCGTGCTCCTCAAGTGGCTCCTCCACTGCCCAGTTCAGCATGGGGCCCACCTATGATGACAGCACCCTCTAATTCACCCTCTGCAGCGTGCTGGTTTGTCTGCGGGGTCCCTGCTGCTGCCTGAAGCCCTTTTAGGGTTGGCCACCGAGCTGCAGCCAGATCTGTGGCCTATGTTTGGATTTGCATCTAATATTCCCACCCTGGGCATGGCCTAGCAGCTGTTCCTCTGCCCACATGTGCTGGGCCAGGGCTGGAGGGGAGAGCAGCAGAGAATTCCCCACAGACGGAGGGTGAGCGTGCCGCTGTGATGGATGTCTGCGTAGCTGCCTGTCCGCGCTCCTCACCCAGTGACCCGTGTAAGGCCGTGCAGTAAGTGCTGCCCAGCTCGGGAGAAATGACCTCATAGCTCATCCCTCAGCCCCATCACGCTGCCTGCATGAAGCAAATGGCACCGGAGGCCTGTGCGTAAATTACGGCGAATTCCCGGCTCCTGTGGGAGGTTGGGTGTGCTCAGGTACGAGTGGCTCGGTGGGCAGGCGTCCTGGGCCTGCTGGATGGGGGCACAGCCACTGAATGGGGGCACAGCCACTGAATGGGGGCACAGCCACTGAATGGGGGCACAGCAAAGCTGCAGCAAACCAGCTGAGTTCTCAGCACCCAGATGAACAGCACAGGGAAAAAAATGGGAAAATACTCCCCTTTTTTCTTTTTCTATTTTGTGAAGGGATTTTCATACTCCAAGGCACCTGATGACAGGTTAAAAGGCAAATAATCCCTGCTAAGTCACAAGCCCTCTACAAATGCGCAACAGAAACACGTGCATGTATTGATTTACGAAGTGCAGAGAGATGCAGGTACTCCATACTAAGAGCTGAAGTAAATTGTGTCATCACTAACATCATGAACTTTGAATGGTGTTTACGTCATCCAAAGACGTTTCATATACAGCTGTGGAGTATCCAGTAAGACTTGGGTTGTAAAACAATTTCTTTTCAATAGCAGGAGGCAGGACAGAGGGTTCAACATGGCTAAAAGTCATGTAGCTACAAAGCTGCTTATTCAATGTGCATTTTTCACTTTCTACATGCCCTTTTTTATTCCTGCTGCCCTCTTGTGGTGGAGTTTCACCTTTCTACCTTGAAATTTTCAATTACAAGTTTTAGATGTGGTGATATTTAAATAGATATATTTATTTAATTATAAATAAAATTATTTTTATTTAGTACATAATTTAAGGAATCTCACATGACATGCATGTTAACTCATTTCAGTTTGATGAAATAAAATTGGACAATTGAACTTTCATTTATTTCCATGTTTTACAGTATTAATTCAATTAATGCATCCATGATTTTAATTATATCTAAGGTATTGATTTCTATAAAATTTAAATATGTATTTAAAGTACTGTATCAGAAAAGCTTATCATAAGCCACTGCTCTTCTCATTCCACTACTAAAATTATTTAATGACATTCATGTACATTTCTTGACAAAGAGATAAAATAACTGGGAGATCACATTACAAGCAACATCAGAAATAGTCACTTTTCGACTCTGAGGCAGAAACATAAGCATCAGGTCTTCCTTAGGAAAAGAGTTCAATTATCAGAGCAAAGTCAAGAAACAAATTCGTCTCTTGAAGCAACATTCTTCCCAAATTCTGGATTTTCAGTCACTTCTGAAAGTGTATCACTGCATTGATCCGAATTTCTTTATATTTGAATCACATGGGTGGCCTATGACTGTAGTCTTTAAATTACAGTAACTTCATTTAGAAAACTATTTAGAACTCCCTTGTTACGAAATTTTATTTTTTTTTTTAATAAAAGAAACTAACTTAAAATAATTTAAAAATACTAGAGGGTAAATCATTATTGAAAAGTTTTTTAAAGGAGGAACAGAACTTTGAGAAATCAGCTAGAACCCCACTACCTTTACACACAGAGTTCTATCCAAAAATCAATGGTTTTTTTTTCCACTGATGGAATATCGTAGCAGGGACTCATGAATAATCTCCCTTTTAAATCTAATTCTGTGTCTTGTGGAGGGATTTTTTTTATTATTCTTTTTATTAATTTCCTTTATTATGTGTGTGTGTGAAAACCACTGAAGAAATAGGGAAAAAAAATACTGCAAATAGGACAAGATACAGCTCATTCTGGAAAGATGTTTAGTTTCTTTTCTTAGTATTGGAGTTTCATTATCTACAGGCAAATTGTTCATGGGCAGTGGAAGATCAAATACACTGTGGCACAGTATCAGTGCGTATCATGGATGTGACTGTGGGGTACACCACTTCAGGGTGTTCTGGAGCATTTTCCTTCTGCCTACACCTGCACATTTCTCCCACATTCAGGCCCTGCAGTCCCTCAACATGTTTCTTGATTATTTTCTTCAGCTTGTGACAGTCTATCTTTCCATGGATAAACAATTATTCCTTCTGAGTGGAGCACTCATACATAAAGTCTCTGAAGTCCAATAAATTCTGTTTTCCTTTTGGTGTCGGTCTTCTCTTAATAGACTTTAAAAGACATATTTTAAACTAAATCCAAAATGTGCCCAGTAGTTCAAAGACTTAATAAGAACAGTGTAAATTAAGTGAAGTCCTAAGGATTGATTAGGCCAAACATTGCCTGGTACATTTAACCCTGAATTTAAATAAGTCAGTCAGGGTTACCTTACATGATTTATATCATTTCAATTCTACAGTTTAATATTATTAATAGGTTCAGGATATTTTTAGGGTACTTACAAGGTTAATATCTTAGCGATTTAAAGTTCATGCCATGGCTAGATAACATACTTAATGGCAGCAAAGCTTCAAACAAATTTCTTGCAACATTAGCTGCATTTAAAAGTATAATCTTATGCTGCTCCTCTTGTTCAGCAACATTTCCGAATAATTGGAGAGAGCATGTATTTACAGTGGAGAAAATAACATACACTATTAACACTGCTTATGATGCTTATCGTTATTTAGATGCAAAGTCTGAAAAAATATTGACAAAACTCATGTTCTAAATATATCCTCATTAAATAGGAAGTATCTGAGCTTGTGGAACCCACCAGCACGTGCTTATATTTTTAAAAAATACTTGAAGAAATAGATTCAAGTTTAGGCAATGCTTAAAGATTATATCCCTTTTTTTTTTTTAATGGACAATTCATCTAAGGCACTGTCCACTGCATTTACTTGAAAAGAATCCTGGTGAATTCAGTGAGAATTGACTGAAACTGGCTGAGGTATTTCTCTTTGCTTTTGGTTTTCGCTAGTGATTTGCTGTTTGGGGTATTTATTTATTTATTTATTTAAATAGGAGCTGAGCATTCAGATTCCCATTTAAGTTCTATCAAGCCTGGTGCCCGAACATGACAGTTGATATCTAATTCTCATCACCCACCTTAGGAGAGTTTCACTGTTAACACCGAGAACCACTGAGAACATTGGAGCGTTCTGCATCCACTCTTTAGAAAATCTTAATCAAAAGATTACTCTTTAAAGGCAGCCAATGTTGCAGGAAATCTCATTGGAGCTCTGCTCTCCTTAAGTACATTATCTAGCTGGAGTACAAACTTAAAAGGTTAAGATGTTAACCTTAGCTTTACACTACAGAGACTGTTCTACAAATACTGATGGTGTAATACTGAGTTTTCTTAAAACAAGGAGGGGATGAAGCAAGCAACTTTTGGACTTAAAAATCTGAGTAGCAGAAGTACTTATAAAAGCATCTTTTCTAAAAAATAAGCATGGCTTAGTTTTGTCCTTTGAGTAATCCTGACACGTTTTTACCATGGTGGTTTGGGAACCACATAAATGCTTTTAAATATACCACACAGGTATACGTTGAGCACGTCCCTAATTATTTACTTTCGAGTTTAGTGGTGGCCAAAAATGTCTCAAGTGTTGCCCTGAATCATGGCCTAAGTGCATAACTTCAGCAATCTACTTTTGCCCAGTCATTATATGCAGATTGTAAAGACTTAGCGTGTGTAACTAGTACATAATGAGCATCATTAAAACTTCTAAAGAAGGGCTTTCTGTGTATAACATATTCAGGACTGACTGCTGGGTTTGGTGTTTTGTGTCTGGGACTTTCAGTCTATTTCGAGTGAAAATATGTAATTCCAGGCCACTCTTCCAATACATCACAGTCATTTTCTGCACTTTAGTTGTTTTTCTCTCCATTTTTCCCACAAAATAAAACATCATTACAGCAGGTTTAAAGTGCACTTTAGTGCCTGCAATCTTCCCATGCTATTCTTTAATATTTCATCATTAAATAGCAAAATAACCTGATATGATCCTAATTTAGTGCCAATTACACTGCATTGATCAAAGTGACCTTTTCATACTGGAGCACAAAAATCAATCCCGCTGCACAACAAATGTCAGGGGGATGAGAGCAACATATAATCTGTGACAATCAAAACATTACTTACAAATGAAATCACCAATGACCTGCATGCCAAGGCAATTTCTGCATAATGTGCACTGGTTTTATTTGCAGCTTTTGTTGGGATTTTTTTGTCTTGTTTTGTTCCCCACTGTCTGCTGCCAGACATAGTTGTGCTATTTCACAGTTTCACTGACATCACTGCAAATGGTTGAAGCTCTACGACTGATACCAAAATAATCACACAAAGTGACTATAACCTGTAATGCATCTTTAATGTTCAGTAAAGTGTGAATTTCTGTGGATCCAAAAGTCAGACTGTCTTCTGACAATGCTCCTGTGATGAATTTGGTGATGTTTCAAAATGTAGCCAAATTGACTAGGTCAGCCATAGGCAGGGGAGTCACAAACAACTACTCAGGGATCCTCACTGTTCTGCCTTCAGTCAGTGATCCACAAGCCAGAGTTTGATGTAGATATTAGATCTGCAAAGTTAATGACGAAATTGCAGTGAATGGTGTTTGTACTTTTCCCATTATGTCTGTGTCAGTTTTAGGGTCCAAATGGGGAGGCATTTGGCTGCACAGGCAATATCATCTACCAGCTGTAGCTAGAAGCCACCTGAACTATCTATATCTATAACTCAAAAGGGAAAACTGATTTTAGGTCAATTTTCAGAGTTGTTTTTTTTTAATCATATAATAAATGTATCTAAATTTTAACTTGCTTTGCATTTTGTTTGTAATTAATCAGGGATGACCTCTCAATTGAAAAAATTCCTAACCACAACCAAGACAATTTAAATTGATTTGTGAATCTGCAACTATGAATCAAAGCTAGAAAACAATGTAGTTAAAACCATGTTGTTATAATCTGCACTTTAAAGCTATTTCACTGTTGTGAGCATGTCACAACACCAGAAGATCTGAAGCTGTGTTTAAATTGTGTACTCTTCAAGCATGTAGACTGTTGAGGTTTTGGGGTCTTCAAGCATGTAGACTTCCAGCACATAAACTGCTGAGGTCTTCTTCAAGCATTTATTTCTGCAGAAACAGCTGGGACTCTGCAAGATTAAAATCCATCTCCTCCAGTACCCAGGTAAGACTTTCAGGATTTGGGAGCTGAGATCTGCCAGTGGCAACTTGTCAGCTCTTGGCTGAGGAATTTTATCTCTTTGTGTATTGGTTGCTTTCCTGAAAATAGATGTGGTATTTATACTGCTCCCTTCGATTTTTTTTTTTTTTGTCTTTTTAGATCTAAGCTGGATGCTCCTAGATGATAAGTTAATGAGCAGAGCCTGTTTTTTAAATAGCTGTGTCATGGCCTCGTTCAAGATAAGGAGTGGAATCTTGAAATGCATTCAGTCAAATTCTTTGAAAATGTTTCACTTTATTTTGAAAATATGCTTGGTAAAGGATTATGTCCCAAGAACTGATGTAATTATCAAGGGTTGGGGGTTTTGTTTGTTTGTTTGTTTGTTTTGTTTTGTTCTGTAGTCTGTTCTCTAGAGAGAAAGTGTTCTGATTGAAATAATTTATCCATAAGAAAAATCTCCAAGGCATGGATATTTTCCCTGCTCATGCACACTAATCTTCTAATCAACCAAGAATGAGAGAGCATGGGAAAACCTAACTCTTAATATCAGTCTCAAAAGTGCTTGTTCTTCCAGATGCTTTAACTTCAGATCCAAAATAGACCAAAAAAAAAATAATTAGGGAGAGAGATTCTCAGGGTTTTATCATCCCTATTACTGTTCTGGGGGTCACAAAACATTTCCTTTTATAGCACTTCACTGATAATGAGACTGTACAGTCTCAGATAAGAATATCTTAAAAAGGGAAGCTAGCTATGCTTTCTACCCCAGAGACGAATGAATGAAACCTTTGGTGCAGCACTTGAGACCCTTGAGGGCCTCTGCATCAAGGTTAAAGAACCCTTTTGGGTCCTAAAGAAAAAACTATAATTTGGGGGAGGAGGGAGCATCATATAAATTTGCAATTTTTTCACTTGCTTTCAGTGGTATTTGCTAGAGATACAATACATGTTTCACTCACCAAGCTGATTAAACCTCAGTTCTTTCTCCTGGCCATATAACAATATCTCTCTTCCTAGAAAGTCCATTAGCAAACATGATTTATGACTGACACTTCCACAACTCTGTATGTAGCTCTGGTAAGAACTAAATAATATTCAAGACCTGGTTATGAACCAAATCCAATTCATTTCACGCTGATGCAGAATTAGTTTCAGACTAATGTAAAGGAACAGTATGGGCAGACTGTTAAGGTGACTCCTCTATTTTTAACACGTTCTTCAGTGCAATTTGTAGCTTAACAGCCTCGCTATAAATGATGTGATTAAGTTTCATATATTTCTGTATATTTGATGTATTTACCCAAATGCAGCTGTCCTTTTGTATACTGTTTCAAATGTTTAGAACTGAATCAGTTGTTTGGAGCCATCACAATTTCCAAAGATCATTTTTTTTCTGTGTTAAGCTGTAATGCAAACATGAATTAACAAAATAAGGATGAATATATAGATCTGGACAAGGCAATTTTTTTCCATCATAATAAGAGAATTGTAAAATTTATTCACTGTTAAAGAATCAGTTGAGCAGATCCATTAATTCTTCATTTCTGGCAGACATAGACAATGCAATAATTTACATCACCACATCCAAAATATCAGTTCAAAATAGCCCCAACTCAACTTCTAGCATGTCCAGCTCATTCTTTAAAAGCAATGTTGCTGCTTTCTTTCAGCACTTTACCTTAAGTTGTGAGTGAAAATGGGAGACAATTGGTCTGTTGTAACCAAAATCTGTGTTTTGGCTGATTCCAGCATTTTAATAATTTTTGATTTGTTACATTTGTTTTGACTTTGTTACATTAAAGAATTTTAAATAGGAATATACTTCATAATGGACCATATAGGGCTTAGAGTAAAATGCTTGGTGTTTATTGAATAAAAGATTATTATATTTATAAGTCTTAATTTGTGGCCTAAAATACAGAAGTAAAATAGTCGGTTTCTCAGGTACAAAGAAACTTTCATTCCACCGGGGAATATAAGGAAAAGTGCCAAAAGAAGCAGAAAAAGTTTAGGATTGACCTAATCAGTATACCTTATCCTGAGGTCTAGGTTCTTCTTCAAGTTGTTGTGCCATATGTGCAACATGATTAATCATCACTAAAATGTAGGGCAAACTGAATTTAGACAACAGTTCTTCAGGGCTAACTCTGAAGTCAGAGCTGAAAAGAAAAAATACATCAAATAATAACTCTTTAAATAACAAGAAGCCAATGAATGAAATTGAGTTTATTTTTTCATATATTAAATGAACATGTATGACTGTTACACTTTAATACATTTGTAAGCTACTTAACACATTGAACTGAGTTTTGAAATATTTAACCCATAGACTACCAGGGCTGCATTCCTCTTTCTTGGGCAAGACATTTCCACTGCGCTGGGAAGTGCTATCTCTAAAGCTTTTATGTTTTAGCATAAGAGGTACTTAGAATTATTAAGTTTCTATTGATTCTGAATGCCACAATTTCTATGAACATCTGATTTCTTTCTTATCTGTATTCTTTTAGGTCTATATGCCCAAATTGCATTCAGATATGTAATCCTCAGACACTAGAGAGAACTAATCGTTTGTCTACTCCAGTTATAAATCATACTTTATTAGAGAAAATCAAATTTTCTTTGATCCCAGAACAGAAAATTATGAACTTAATTCTTTACAAATTGCACAGGAGATAATATCCGATAATCCATTAAGCACATCTTAATCAATATCTATCACTGTAATGTAAAGCACACTGATAAGGATATGCATATTGCTGATTAAGAGTACGACTACAGTGGTACTCTATACAAATTTCAAAGAACTTGAAATTAATAGATTGCTAATGTATCAAACAACTAATTTGATTCAAGCACAACAGTGAGGTGTTTTGCATGCATAAGAATTAAAATGTGTTAACACCTGCAAACTTTAAAATACAACAAAGTAGTGTCTCACATGTAATGAGAGAAACTAACTTCACATTTAAAAGTGTGTAGCAGTTTACTGTTAACATGACCCAGTCCAAATGTTGCGTGCTTAAGTGGAAAGATTCTTACCAAGTTCATTGGGCTTTATGGAAGACCTTTGCAGTCTGGTATTCCATCTTTCCTTAAAAAAAAGGAAAAATACACAAATAGTATTTTAAAAATAAAGGATAGCTTTCACAGGAAATTAATAGGACCTGCCACACTTATATTTTGCTTTAAGCTTGTCTTGGAATGAGTTTTCTGCCTGTGTATTTATGCACTAGAAAATCCTAACTGACCTGGAGCAGATTAAGTGATTATAGTGTGTGATTCAACAAATTCCAGAAACACGTTTCAAGTCCCTGAGTCACTCACATGCTGTTCAACTGTTTATGCACTGTGAAAAATGACTGTATGACAAGCATGCAGAAAAAAACTACTCTTATCAAGACAGTAAGTAGTTTTGTGTGGCTTCTGCTAAACTGATCTCCCAAACTCCTATCCCTGCATATGTTCTAAATAGTTCCTTAAGTTCCTAATAAACTACAAGTAAATCAGGAAGGGAAGTAAGTCTTGCATACTTTCTATGTAGACCTTTTTCAAAGCCCAAAAATAATATTCCTTTTTATGAGATGTCACTTGCACCAGCAAATTAGTGTCCCTGAGCACAGGTAACCACACTTCCTTGGTAAATGTAAAGGAAATGCTAATTACATGAAATAATTTCGTCTTTGCAAGATAAAGGGATGGTACTTGAAACCTCTCCTTTTCTGTCATAGAAAGTCTTCCTCTAGTCTAAACAGAGCAAGCAATTCCAGGAGTTCCATTTGTTTAAGAAAATAGGTCTAAATTGATTAAACTAATCATTTTATTCTAACTGCTCTTTTTAAAGACAACTGCTGATTGCATGCCCCTTTTGTAGCTGTAGCTGAGCCTGAGATGGTACAAAATAACCATCTTGCCAGTTGTCACAACTATTTGCTCATTCTTTAATTAAACATAATATATAAAACCGTATAATTTACATCTAATTGGGAAACATCTTCTTCAGTCAGAAGGCAGCATAGTCTCTGATGGCATAAGTAGAAGCTTGGGTGTCAACAGGTCTGAGCTACTGTCCAACCAGAGAATCACAGCTGGCCTGGCAAAGAGTGCCTAATATTCGCGTTTAAAAATCTCATTTACTTACAAAGGATAATTTCAGTTAACCATTGACTTAATGAGTAGATTGTGAGATTTGGTTAAAGTCTGTGTATTGCAGACCTTAAAATAGAATAAAAAATCTAGGAGCAACTTGCAGGAGCAGCACACTTTGATAACAGCAAGACTGGTTAAATAAAACAAAAGAAGGATTGTAACTGCAGGCTTGTCTGAAAAACAACCACCAAAAAAAACCAAATCCTTGTGTTTCAAAGTCATATTCTGGTTTGCCACAAAATTTAATGTTGTAGAGGAGGTGAATTGTAAATATAATAATCAAACTCCATGAAATAACAGGAGTAGATTTATCCAAGGAGAGATCTGGAAGCAGTCAAACATCACAACAATACTTGGTGGAAGAGAGGAATGGGACTGAAGAAGTCCTCTCCACAGTGGCTGAACACAAAGGAAAGCAGCTCTGTGGAGAAGGACATGGGGGTTCTGGTGGACAACAAGCTGTCCGTGAGCCAGCAGTGCCCTGGTGGCCAAGAAGGGCAGTGGGATCCTGGGATACCTTACGAATAGTGTGGTCAGCAGGTCGAGGGAAGTGATCCAGCCCCTCAGCTCAGCCCTGGTGAGGAGTCCACACATCTGGAGTGCTGTGACCAGTTCTGGGCTCCTCAGGACAAGAGAGACATGGAGCTCCTGGAATGGGTCCAGTGGAGGGCAACAAAGATGATCAAGGGACTGGAGCATCTCTCTTATGAGGACAGGCTGAGGGAACCGGGCCTGTTCAGCCTCAAGAAGAGGTGTCTGAGAGGGGACCTCACCAATGTCTATCAGTATCTGAAGCGAGGGTATGAAGAGGAGGGATCCAGGCCCTTCTCAGAGGTGCCAAGCAGGAGGACAGGAGGTAACGAGAATAAACAGATGCACAGGAAGTTCCACCTGCATATGAGGAAGAGCTTCTTTACTGTAAACTGGCATATCTGTTATTTAGTTCAGCTCCAAAACCAACTATTTTACCAAAGGCAGCAGCTTTCGCATTTTGCAGCAGAAATCAGATACTAACTAAACATCATTTAGTGTAATAGGCTGATTTTTTTACATATTCAGTATACATTTAAAACTTTATATTATCTTGGAATCTCACACTGCTCTTTAAAGTATCTCCTTTTTCCTCAGAAAGACTAAAAAGGAGGAAACTTTAGAAGCAAAGGAACAATCTATTATTATTCATGATCTGGTATACCTATTATCAGCAGTGCACTTAACGGAACAGGCCAGCATCCATGCTGCAGTCTAAGTTAATCTCTTGCTTTTCTGATTGAGAGCTCTTTTTCTCAAACAAAGGAAAAAGCATTAAGGTAAAATATGCCCAAAGGTCCTTTTATTGCATACAAAAATTAACCAGGACCCTTTTCCCACACATGGGAATACATATGCTGTTAAATTTAAGACAATGAAAATGACTTCTTGTGTACTGACAGAGAAATGGCACCTGTATTTTGGGGATAATGTCTTTCTCACCATTAGACTAAAGTTTTATCAGCCATGAAATTTTAAGATTTTTCTCTTTTTTGGCACAGTATGCATCATGGTTTTTACAAGCTTTATGTTTTGGTTTCCAGACATGCTCTTTCCTGGGAAATTTTCTGCAGCCAAAGAGAATTTGTCACAATCTGGTAAATTTGCAGAGCAAACCTCTTTTATGCACAAGTGTTTTCTGAGCTACACCATTCACTGATATCCACAGGGAATGCAGAAGTGCCATAGAAACAAAATCTTGTCCATACACCGTGCCCTGCCTACACTGAAAATTAAACATTACATAAAGCACATATAAAGTTAGGCAATAAAGTTAGGCAATTAGCAGACCTTTACACGCTGCAGCTTGATCCTGTGGTATCCTCCACGCCATAGCTTGAATCAATACTTTTACTAACTTTACTGTGTGTGCCCATATTACACACATTCAAGCCCCAATTCACTAGAAGTTGCCAAACTTCTGGCTAGTAAAAGTTGCATTTTGCCAAACCAGCACACCAGCCTCCTTTGAACAGGTCTCCAGGCCTTTGACCCCTGTGCAAGCAGGAGCTGGACCTTTTGCTGGGGACAAGTACCAATGCTGAAGGAACAGGGCTGGACAGCAGACAGAATATGACTTAGCCAATGATATCATTATTAAACTAAACCCTCATTTTGTCTTTTATTCTCCACTCTTCTACTCTTACTACAGATAGCTAAGGATTAAAGCTGTAGAATACAGGAATGCTGGAACACCCAAACATTAGCGTTCACTAAGAGATGTATAATACACAATGGACTGAAACAATAACCTGAACTGAATTAGAAAGAAAACAATAAGGACAAATACCCTTATTCAAGTTATGACCATCAGGAGCTTGAATAATAGTTTTTGCTTAGTGCATTAAGAAGCGCTCTTCACACCTCACCCTAGATCGCAGAATGCCCCCTTTCCAACTCACACCTTGGGATCAGCTGATTTCTTCTGAGTAGTCCCTGAAAAACAGCTGTTGCAAAAAACCACTGTGTAGTGGATGTCCAAAAGCAGTTGGATGTTATGTAGCTCACTGCCATTGGACACCTTTTGGGGACAGTTTTCCATACCTCCCAGCAAGGAGAGGCGAGACAGGAGCCATGTTCAGCTCATATGTCCTGAGCAACATCCTGATTTGTTCAGCCTTCTTGCAGCATGGCAATTCAGGCAAGCTGGAGGTTATTTTTGCTGTCTTCTGCATCTACAAATACCTTCCTCATACAAAAATCACAGAATATTTCAGGTTCCCTTTTAATTGTAATTCAGGTATACATTCTATTTTCTTCAGTTTTCCTCTTTGGCTAGGAGTAAGAGACAGTCGGTCTTCATAAAATTTGCAAGTTAAAGTTCTTTTCTATTTACAGATTTCTAAAGTAAAAGATTTGAGAAAACAGTCAAGTATTATTAAATTCTTGCTTTAAAAAAACCCCATTAATTATTTGTTTTATTGCCAGCACAATTTTATATAAAATTTCCCTTTCATTGATGGAGAAAAGAATACTTTCTTTCCTGATATTTCATGCATACATTATAAGATTTGGCTATGCATTTATTGATTAAATTGATCCATCATATTCAGGTCTTTTCAGTAACATATCCATTTTTACACCTCTGGATTCAAAACAGATTCACAAATTTTGAATGGAAATTCTGGTGAAAATACACCTTTATCAACACAGAGCAATCAACAGACCAGCAGTAAGAGCCCTTTGGGTTTCATCTGGAAAACCTGGCTTCAAGTCAGGCTTTGCAGAAGTCAGAGAAGAAACCTAAACTTTATGCAGGTATCCAAAACCCCATCTCCAATGAATGAGAAGGTTTCTCTCTCTCTTCCAGAAATGCTTGACCCCAGACAATTTTGAAATGCAGCAAAAACTAGATATGCCTTAAGCATTTATTATTTCCATGTAAAAGCAACACATGAAATCTCCAGAACAGTGAAACATTAGAAACTTTCAAGTTTCTGATTAGATATGTTGAAGTTAAGTTAAAAACTAATATCTTCCTCAAAACAGTGTGAAATTCATTAGTGAGGTGTCCATTCTTTCTGGTTTGTCCCTAGAAATAAAGATAGAATTAATAACTAATATGATGATGGAGAATAGAAAACCTAAATGCAGTGTTACCGAACATATGTAATAAAGTGACAATTTTGTATTAACTTTTTCTTTTTGGAGTACAGAAATCATTGTGAAAATCTACATTATACTGCTGTGGTCTCAGAGCCCAAAGCATTCCATAAAATTGTGCTGGAGGTCTTAGCATCGCAAAATGTGGAAAGTATGGAAATAAAAATACATTAATAAAAATCTACATTTTCTCTACGATTCAAATTAAGTTTCAGCCTGATTAGTGAAAAATAAGAGTGGAAAACAGAAAGAAATTTTGTTCAAACCTTTCAGTGAGTCAGAATAGGTATGACTGAATTAATTAAATATATTTTCATTACTATAATCTATGTGAATAATATACTCCATCATCATCAGTCTGTGGTATGATACCTGTTGATGCCAACTGATGACATGAATTCACTGATTTATTAAAATTAGAGTACTACATTCTTAAAAATCAGCTTTTGAATATGGCCCAGACCCAGGACATGGATTAAATAGATGCATAGCATAGTTTGGAAGACAAACTCGCCTTAATGTGAAAATATCTCTCCGGCCTCTCTGTAGTAATTAAGTGCTGGTGGTCACCAGACAGCATACATTTCCCTTAGACAGAGAAGTCCAGGATTTAGCGCAGCAGTAAGCCCGAGGGTTGTAACCAGAGCCGAGTAAGAAGGGAAGATATATTGAGAATGAAGCACAGCAGAGAGCGAACTCTTGGATTGCTTCTCACTGGCTTTACAACCTGTCGGGAAAGCCATGCGTCCTGCCCTGAGGCAGCCCTTCCCTGAGGGGTGGGAGACCGGCCCTGTCCCTGCCCGGTGGGTGACGGGCCCCGTCCCTGCCCGGTGGGAGACGGGCCCCGTCCCTGAGGGGTGGGAGACGGGCCCTGTCCCTGCCCGGTGGGTGACGGGCCCCGTCCCTGCCCGGTGGGAGACGGGCCCCGTCCCTGCCCGGTGGGACACGGGCCCCGTCCCTGCCCGGTGGGTGACGGGCCCCGTCCCTGCCCGGTGGGA
>VZRO01001052.1:919917-959917 GCA_013397915.1 Daphoenositta chrysoptera
CATCCTCCCCTGGCGGGCGCACCTGCCGGCCGGGCTGGCCCGCTCCAGCTGACGTGCCTGCTGCCTGCAGGGTAGCCGGGATCAGGGGAATTAGTTCTGCTTGCCTTGGGAGGCCAGCCCAGCCGCCACGGTTTCTATTCAAACTCCCCTCCACCACTCAAGCTCAACTGGAACCATTTAGTACCCTCATTGTTCTGTGGTTTTTATTTGTTTCCTTCCACTCAAGCACATGTTAGAAAAGGCGACCCCCCAGCAATCTTTTTTTTTTTCCCCTTTTCACATGACTAAGCGATTATCTTCTTCCTAATCAAAGAGACAGATGAAAAGAGTTTATTAATAAAAGTTCCCTTTCAGGAAGATTGGAAATGAATGATTAGTAAAATACACCCAGTTTTACTTATAGACCCCCCTCATAGAGAGGCATCTGTGAAGGGTAGGGATGCCAGAATAGTGGTGGGGACTCAGGCATCTGGAAGCTGTTTGCGATATGGATTAGAAGTCAGGCTGCACATAGATACTGCCTCCAGTCACAAAAGCTTGCTCTGTGGAGGGGAAAAAAATATGCTGCTTGTTTACAGTGCTACTTTTTCCCTTTGCTTGTTATCTGTTTTATTTCTTTGCTCGCTCCTCTCTCCCCACACCATTCATGTGCAATTATGTCTGCACCGATACGCCAGCTGGTGGGGCCTGTTACCCATACCCACCACACCAGCATCTAGGAAAAGGGGAGAAGGAGACAGGGGCTGGGCAAACAACACGGCATTGTGCTTGGGACCGGGGCATTATCTGCTCCCTGTTGCCAGGGACCACTGATCAAAACGGGAAAAACCACTCCTGCACTGGGGAGAACAGACTGAAGATAGTCGTGTCTTCAGCTTGCAGCGTATCCACAGCATACTTAAAACAGTGGTAAATCACAGGCACAAAAACTCCAAGGGGCGTTAAATAAAGGAAAGAGATGAATATTTAAGCAAGTTTAGAATGAGTGGTGTTTTCCAGACAGATGTAGATTTACCAGCATGAGCCTGAGATGGTCGTACTATTTACAAGCATTAAACCAGACCATCATAAAAAATTGTATGAAACCTGAGAACTGTTCTAGTGAATAACTCTATCTTACCTGTCTTATGAAATAAATATTAAATACAATCAAAGATGCTACTTTTAAATCTTACTAGCAATAGGCTGTTCTGATGCTTTCTACTTGTTAAGTTAAAATTTTAGTCTCAAAAACAAGTAAGTAAAGAAGTATAAGATAAGGCTACTTAATTCTACATGTGTACATTAGAACTTATATTACGAGAGTATCCCACCTGAGTGTGAGGGGGCATGGAATCAGGGTTTTAGGCCTTCTATTCATCCAGTTCCCTCAGATGAAACAAAATCCAAACCCTAAACTATTTCAAAAAATGTCCAAGAAAATTTTTTTAAATGAAATTATTATTTTAGAATGGGTTGCTTTCAAATCCAAATTCTCAAGCTGCGTTTCAAAGAAGATAAAATTTCTCTCCTCTCACACCTTATTTGGAAGAAATTGCATTCTGAAGCAAGGGCATTTCTTTAACTCATTTTTTTAACAGAAATAAAATTAAGCATTAAGCTGCATCTAAAATTCAACTTTTTTCCTGGAACTTCTCTATAATAAATGCATTTAAGAGTTGAAGGAAAACAACCTGAGGAAAATAAAATTTTGTGCAAGCATGTTTCTGAATTTGTCAGCATTTTTGATTTGAGAAAGCAAAAAGGAAAATGAACTGGAAGACTACTACAAAACAATTCAAACATCTCGACATAATTACAATTACAGCAGCATCATGGTAGGGCTGTATTATTGCTAATGCAGTAAATAAAGCAGGCTATTGCATTAAATCCAAAATTATTAGATTTAAACTCATGACAATAGATATTAATTTTAGACCTACTGGATTGTATTAGATATATATTTTAAGCCTCTTAAATGCTTATACATTAGAGGTATAGGGGATCTCTTCTTTTAGAGGAAGGACTGAAGAAAAAAACATACCCTGTAAACAACATTCTTAATGACATTTATGTGTGTCATTTTACAGAAATAAAATATTAAAAATCATAGGCATTTATTTCAACAGAACAAAATTATGAACAAGACTGGTGTTGTACAGGTTTCCTTACAATGGGTTTCAGATGATCCCATGATATACAAGTAGAGGGGATTTCACTGGTCAATCCTCATTACTGCCAGCAAAGTTTTAAATAACATCCCACTATCACACATTCCATATCTATTAATATTTAAAGAATTCTTTATATATTATTAGTAGACTTGTTTATATCAGATTTTCATGACAGTGACAATCTACCTATGCAAGTCTTCTTGAAACAGAATATCACAACGTATTTAAAACATGTCTAAAACCAAATATTTTTCTATCTACATAAATCATCTATAATAAACTCAATACACTATGCCGCATCTTCCAAGATGCAGACATCACGTACACCACTTCTTAAAATAAAGTAGTTACTGTCTTCCTTTCTCTTCTTGCAAGTGATGTAAAGTTAAACCCCTCTTTTAACTGAAAAAATGATGTGGTGCCCAACTAGAGCCGCACTTTCAAATTGCTACCACTACGGAAAGCTTCCTAGTTAGAGGTAAAAAGAAAACATTGTCTCAGTAGTTCATCATTGTTCAGGTTCCTGTGAGGAAGTCCTAGGGGAAGGGAGAACAGTCTGGGGTTTGTGGTAGTGCTTTTTGGTGGTGTTAACGTTAAAATAAACCTCTGTTTAAGACAGATCATGGATCAAATAATGGCAGGTTTGCAAAACATAAGATATCTATCAATATTCAAAATTGTTCAGGCATCTCTGACAATCTAACCTTCCTTATGCTTTGTCTGCATTCAATGCCTACACCAAGGGGATTTCCATTTATAAAAGAGCAATTTACAGCTAAGAAACCAGGCCTTTTTTCCTGAAGAAGAATTTTATCTACAAAAGAAAAAAAATGCAATGGTTGAAACTATCAAAGATAACATTTGCTTTCACATCAAAAATATGTTTAGGTTTTGTCTTTCTGGGCTTTTTACAGATAATACAGAAATTTTGTAAGACGAGAGAATTTTTTTAATGGAACAACCACTTTACAGTTCTTGTGTTTGTTAAGCCATATTGCCTTACCTTTTCAAAACTGTACCAATAGAATAATTTTTAGAAGTGATTTATATTAGCTGAAAACGTTTATTATTCTTTGGAGCCATCTAACTAAGGCATTTACAGAAAATGGAGTATAATATCCAATTTTATTCCTTCTTTAAGTAGAAGTTCTAAATTCAGTATGTATCATGGCTTGATGTGGAAAAAAATATTTTTTTCACATTTTCTGTTCCCTTTAATTCTTTGTTGCCTGGTTTAGACATACTACATAAATTTGGACACATGCAGCTGCACGCACTTGTTTAGAGATTCAGACTTAGATGCATGATTGCCATATAACCATATGCAATACATTCATATATTTTTGACATGCTCCCAAGCAGTTGATTTTGTGTATTTATGTAGTAGATGGAGCATTTGTTTGCATTTTCCTTTCCATTAAACAAAGGCTCTATGACTTTGTCAAACTGCTGTTAAAGGATAACATGTAAATACGACTTAAAATTGCACTTGCAAATGGCCATATGCAATTGCGGTGTTCAAGTGAAAAACATGGAATTAATGTGCTTAGGCTCTATGACTTTGTCAAACTGCTGTTAAAGGATAACATGTAAATACGACTTAAAATTGCACTTGCAAATGGCCATATGCAATTGCGGTGTTCAAGTGAAAAACATGGAATTAATGTGCTTCATTAAATACACATATTTTATAGCAAAAAAAGTTCATAAAACATGTACAGCCTCTGCTTCTTTAGTTATTACTATTATATCATTCATATTTCCACAAAATTAAAAGAATGGTTCCTACCATTAGATAGGAATGTTTTATGTCTGATGACATTTTTTAATCAAAGTCTCAAGCAAAACCACTTGGACTGGATATGAGTGGTGTAAGTACAATTGAAACAGCTGAACAGGTGATGATACAGCCTGCTCCCCCATACAGAAAGATACTTAACTAAACAAATCACTAACCTCAATGATTACCAACACCTAAAAAGAAACAGAGGAGAGGAGAGGAGAGGAGAGGAGAGGAGAGGAAGAGAGGAAGAAAAAGAAAGAAAGGAAGAAAGAAAGGAAGAAAGAAAGGAAGAAAGAAAGGAAGAAAGAAAAGAATGTCAATACAAGTGAAAAAGTTTCTGAATTTAAGTTCAACATCCAGACACACTGAGGTGTTTATATGTATGCATGTATGCGTATGATGCATGTACATCCCTACCTGCATCTATGTACAATATGTACAAATTTTATTTTTTCTCTCTTAACACAGTTTCATCTGGAGCCTTGCAATTTCTGTTTAAGGGGAGTATAAGTGAAGATCTTCAAAGAGGTACATATTTTACTTATGTGGTTGGCCTGCAGCCTCCATTCTGATCCTCCCTTCTATAAACAATCCCCTCATGATGATCTGTTTGTCTTTTTCCACGTGTGGATAAATCCAACTCTTCCAAAGAGGAGCAGCATAAGTATATCCTGTGGTAAAGACCTTTGACTGGGAGCATTTTAATAACATCTTTTGCAGCTGTGAAAGCCAAAGAACAATTGGCTTTATTTCTCTTGAAATATCTAAATAAAATGAAACCTGGACTACTTCCTTAATGTGCCCATGTCCAGATTTAAAAAATAAAAATAAAACCCATGCTTATCCTTAAAAAGTCGTGTTAAAAAAATGATTCTGTCATTATGTAACCTAACACTTCTCTGTTTTCAAGTATGGTGATTAAGGAGAGAAACCCATAGGACTTTGTCCTCCCCTTCTCCCATGGTAATGAGCACAAAATTCCTTTTGCATTTTGCCTGTATATGTTACCTTCATATTAGCCAGCATACCCTGAGTGCTTTGCTATTTTAAGTGAAACTAAAGCAATAAAATCTAATTTTTGCTACTTTTCCCTCTATATCCCCACACACTGTTATTTATACAAAACTCTTGAATTATCTAGAGTGACAATAATCTTTCAAGTGGGAAAAAATAATTTAAAGATATTTCTCTAGGGGAAGAACAGATTAGTCTCCACTCCTTCAGTAGTTCAAGCCATAAGACTATTATGGTGTCTGTGGTCAGATATCTGTATTTGTCTACATATATAATTTTGAACACTTTTTAATTATAACTTTGCATTTCTTGCATAGGCTGTTAATTTTGGATAAACAGTTAACCATTTCATAGCCTCTAGCATTTTTCCTACATTATTATATGTACTCTTAACCTAATTTTAAGACAAAAATCAGCAAACAATGTGGTTTAGTTTGTCTGTGATATTTCTCGTAGTCAAAAAGTGCCAGATGAAAAGTCCAGTGAAAAGTGTCAAGAAAAAGGAGGATTACAGGACTAATACAAATACTGAAGCCACTTCAGCTTAAC
The DNA here is from genome assembly GCA_013397915.1 of Daphoenositta chrysoptera. Classification (NCBI taxonomy): domain Eukaryota; kingdom Metazoa; phylum Chordata; class Aves; order Passeriformes; genus Daphoenositta; species Daphoenositta chrysoptera. Next base: position 925,417 of record VZRO01001052.1, read on the forward strand.
CCAGTGGGCATCTTTTCACCCTCATCAATGTGAATGCCTAGTGAGAATCTCTTTTTTCTGGTGAAAAAACAAGGCCAGGTATTGATAGCATTTGTCAATTTTCATCCAACATCCAGAGTTTATTCTCTACTTTTCTGCCATCTGAGATAATATATTCTTTCAAAATTAAAACATAGCAGGATGTTTGAAGTTTTTAACCACTTCTCAAATGCAAGAGGTACAAAGACCAAATACAAATAATCTATTTCCTATCACTCAAGTGCCCCCCTGTAGAAGTGACATTTTGATTCTGCCAATAAAAATAAATAAATAAATAAATAAATGAACATAATTTGCAAAGAAAGCTAATTGATAAATGAAGTGTCGCCGATTGCTAGGGGTGCTGGCGCGGTGACATTCCATTATCCCACCAGACGCCTTGCAGCCATGCACAGGGAGTCACAGAGGAAGAGGACCCACGGTAGCTCACCCCCTCCTCCCCTGCCCTGACTGCAGGCATCCCTTTCTCCAACCCCTTTGCCGGTCCCGCTCCTGCTTCTGTCCCCATGTGCAGGGTGGAGGGGCCGGCTGTTGGGAAGGCGCGGTGTCGCCTGGGCTGGGTGACAGCCCGTTCTCCACAGACATCGCTGTCAGAGAATCACCGACTTCCACATGTACAAGCGAAATTAACTTCTGTTAGTCTGACATTTTCCACAATCAATACTCACAGGGTCCTTGTCTCTGGGATCAAAATTCATAAATCAAAAGCAGAAAGCATGAAATAAGGTATTTGATAAATCCATTAACTGAAGTGGAAGTGTACTTCTGTCACACTGTTTAAAGACTACAGTAGTGCTGGCTAAAGGGGGAGAAATCTAACAAACACATTAAGTGAAGTGCTGGCTTGTGTTTGTTTGAATATATGGCTCAATCTCACTTGCTGAAGGACTTCATTCCTGGGCAGCAGACAAGTTGGTTTTCCTGCACTCCAGGCTGCACAGGCTGCTTCCAGAAAGCAGAAAACCACCAACTAACCATTTTCTGATGGACAGTTCTCTCCTCCTACTCCAGAACAATCCAAGTTAAAGACAAATCTGCATTGCAAAATGTAACTCCTCTTCAAACCATTTTTAATTCCCTAAAGCTGCATGAGCTTAATGTGTGGGTCATTGTTTTTAAGGGTTAGAAAGAAGTCCAAGATACAGATAAGGACCAAGAAAACTTTCGTTGCATCTTTCAGTCCAAATGTCCAAGTGACTCCTAAAGCCCCAAGGACGACCTGTACTGTTTGGCATCTAAGAATTTTTTTTTTAACATAGGGCTAAATCCACACCTGGTGTCATCTGATGTGGGTCTCTTCAAGTGACGGTAGCTCTCCAGAAGCTAAAAATGCATCCCACGGTTTGCGTACTCTTAAAATTTACTATAGAAAGATATATCTGTATTTTTCAGCCATGATTCATGATATAGAATTAGTGGTAGATATTTACATTAGAACACAAATAGCATTATTTTAACAGAGCTACTTTTAAAAGAATATCATAACTGTGTTTGCTGTGATTGAAAACTGCAAAGTCCGCCTGATGATACGCAAACTGCCTAATGGCCAAACCTTGTATCTATAATGTAATAAAAAAGGTAGCAGTAGACAAATTAATTTCATTAGACTATTTCTTTATATCACTTCAAATACCACGACAATGCACTTTCCTTCTTTCATACTGTAAAATGAAGACAAAAAATCTGCTTTTCTGTATGACATCTTCTTCAACAAGACCTGTTTCTAAGTATAACTGCATGTTATCAGTGAAACTCCTATTTTATAGTTTCTGAAATCAGTAGAACAATATTTTCAGCACATCTCATTCTATATTTGGTCACTATCTATCAATGAATAGTTTGATTTTGCTTTTCTCTAATTGCAAGCTATCCAATAATTAGAGCAGGTTTTTTTTCTATACAGATCTTTTGTCTTCTAAGTCTGTCAATAGTTGTGATTTTCTAAGAGTCTGAATCTACTCTAATAGACCTATGAGAATGACTTTTTTTGCTGTTATGTACATTCAATAAAGTTTTTCCCCTATCACTTAAAGGATTCTATTACTTTCTTTTCTATTCTGAACAATACATCTCCCCTTGAGAAAACTCATGTTAACAGAATAGAAGTCTGCATTTACTTTTAGATAATAAAATTATTGGGCATGTCTGGCTTACCTGAATATTTATAGCTACAGCATCACCGTTACCATAGAACCATTCTAAAACTAAAATGTTCTCAGTATATTGACCTCTGATATTTACTACTCTACAAAACATCTACATGTGGGTTTTTTCATCATTTAGGGAGTCTTAGCTGAAAATCTTTTGGGAGAAAAGTTTTTTGGGTTTTGGTTACAATCAACATTTAACCCTATTTCTCAATTTTTTTTTTTCCCTGAACCCTGGGAATCCTGACTCCGTGTCTTCCCGTGGTGGGAGATGAGATGCCACAGCAGCTGCTCATCCGTTGTGGCTTCCCAAGCAGTAAGATCCCCACTCCTTCACACAGTCAGTCTGATTCTCGGTCTGCCTGGCTGACAGGTGACTGGCAGGGTGAGTGTCCTGGGAAGCTGAAGAGGCAGTCTATCCACTGATGGAAAACCAGCCAGCCAAATACCATTTTTATCTTCCCCAAAAGTGTCCTGTCAGAAATATGTGGCTTCTTTTTTTTCCCTGCATAAAGGAAATTTTTTTTTTCCATTCAGCTCTTTTCAGGGGTTGTTACCAAAGAAGGAACCCACTATTACTGAGAGAGCTTTCACTCACTTAAACACAAAATTCAGTAAGTTCACTCACAGCAGAATACCAAGCAGATTACCTTGCTTAGGACAGTCAGTATAGATGGGAATTTATGTCGTTTTCATATCTCAATCCAGAACCATTAATTGATCCACACCTCTCCAGAAGGGCAAGTACATAATTAAAAATAGGTTAGAAAGGAGAAACCATTTATATCTTGTTCTTGTTCTCCTCTGCCTGCCACAAAGGTGACTTCTCAATTTCCCAGTCAAAACAATCTGTGAAAAATTCCTTCCCTTTGCTTATCTACCCCATTGACATACAAGACATTTAAGTCTAGGGAACATGATGCTTCAGTGCATAGTTGATTCTCATAATATCTTCATTATCTATATCTCTGCAGAGCCACTTGGGAGAATGTATGAAAAAATACACTCAGAAGTAAGCATACTACCTAGCAAGCAGCTAACAAGTGCATATGTTTCAACACTTTTCAAGATAAATGTAAAGATACAGCGTGGTTTTAATTTTTACCAGAACTGTATCTTTCCAGGTTTTTTTTAGTCCTTTGTAAAGCAGGGTGGTCTGTAAATTTTTAGACCATTTCCTGTAGAAAAGGAGACATGATTTCTGTTGATGTTATCCAGTACAACATGATAACATTATTTCGGAATGGTATAGTAAACCCAGAAATCTTCCAATAGAAACTGACACTGGCAAGCAGTGTTGTGACTCGAAGAAGCATAATTTGTTTTGGAATTTAGGAACATGATCAGACAAACTATTTATAAATGCATCTCATAAACTGAATTAATATTTTTATATGCTTTTGATGCCTAATGAAGAATTTTAGCTGTTGTACAAATAGACAACAAGAAGTCAGGTACTTACAAGTCTTTTTAGACTTATTCAATAAAACAGTGAATTCCTACAACAAGAAATACTACTTCAAAGATCTTGCACTACTGAAATATGGCAAATGAAAAAGTTAAGCTTCTCAATGTAATGTCCCAGGAAAGGGATCTTTTCTGTTTCATTCAAAAAATAATTAAAATATCATAACATGTGAAATGGGAATAATTTATTTTTTCTTTACAGAAACTAAATAAAATTACACCGATAAACCTAGTAGCAAGCTGTCATTACAAATAGCTTGGGGTTTTTCTGTTCTTTTAGAGCAAAATATTCTGCTACCTCTTTGATTCTAGTAATGAATACTACTTCCTTCTAATAAGCTTTGTTTTACTCTTCAAAAGGGAGAGCCCTTTTTATATTTGAGGGAATGTCTAATAGTATGTGTTTATTATAAATATGAAGCAAAACCTTATATACAGTCATGGAATAGTTTGAGTTAGAAGGGGCTTTTATAGGTCTCTCAGTCCAACTCTCTTAGACTGAGCAGGGACATCTTAAACTATACAGTTTAAGTACTAAACCTTTTTATATTATTATATAATTTTCACCAGTATTAAACACATGCTTCCTCCTATATTCTACCCTCTAGTCCCAAGAAAATCTATTTGACAGCAGCAATCACTAATATCAAAACATTTTCTGCTTTGCTTGTATTTTCTTACATGGATTTCTCTATTGCATTGAAAATAGAAGACAAGATAGATGCTTACAGGCTATGTGAATGCCGAGACCTTTTTAAAAATTAGGAGGGAAAGAGAAGAGTCTTTTTACACACACAAGTGCAGAGGAGCTCCAGCAGTCAGAGCATGTGTCACCAAAGAGCAACAAGAAGATTAATTAGGTTATGAGAAGATTCATGATGAAAGCATGTACCTCCACATGATGCAGAGGGAGTTTCTGCTTGGTTCTGGAAGCTTAGAGATGAGGCCATTTTCTTCCTCTCTGTTCTAGGCCCCTTTATTTAAGATTCTGAGATAAGACAAAGGTGTAGGATTTTTATTTGGGATTTTTTGTGTGTCTGCTGCTAGAAAGCAAGGAATTTCATGTGGTTTCCACCCATATTTCTGAAAATCTTCCCATTTTCCTATTCTGTTTCTTGAAACATACTTTTCCAAGCAGCTTTATGCCTCCATTATGCAGGAGAGAGGATCCATGTTTCTATTATAACTCCAGTTGTGTTTCCTGAGCTTTTCCTAGAATAGTCTCGTCTTGATTACTGTGCTCCCAGATGGAGTAAATGAAGAGAACCAGCATATATGAAAACAATTACCCTCTCTGAAAAGTGTTATAGTGAACTGCTCTTAACTGTGCCTTACAGCTTTCCTAATAACTAAATGTAATGTGCTTGTTCTCACTTCGCAAGAAATATGAGAAGCTATGAAAATAGTCTTTCATTTGTATTTCACTGGACATAGCTGTTCTAAAAACACATGAACAGATCAATTTTTTCTTTGCTATACTTTTGCTTTCTGACATGAAACAAAGGAATAATGGTGAACCATTATTTCAGCATCTCAGTATTCCCTAGCCAAAGTGCAGGGGTTACATCAATACTGAAATAGAGATATCCTAGTCATTTAGGGCAAGACTACTTTGTTTCCTTTTAAGTCATACTCCATGATGACTTTTGAACTGCCTAGGGTTCCACAAAGCATCCAAATTTAATATCTTAAGGCTATGGCAGTCACCTAAATGTCCATGGTATAGTAAAAAAGACTGCTTTATATTTTTTTTTTACTTTACTAGGAATAGTTTTTCAGAAGCAACAGTGAAGAAAGAAAATACTTGCCATACTATTTTACAACCAAAACAAAGCTGCAGCAGATCTTTCTTTGGAAAAGGCTCTCTCCTATGCCTTTGGAGGCAGGAGAATGCCAGGGAAACGTTTGGAGTTATACTTTCCATTCTGTCCCAGCACATAGTTCTGTTACCAGTTTGCAAATCCTTACAATACACGTCAGGAGTTGTGTTGTTTAATTGCCTTTTTTGCACTTACACAGTTCTGAGTTCAAGCAGTGATGAGAAACCATAAATTTGACATAAATCCTGGTGTGCATGAAGGTAATATGCTAGTACTTCTTGCCTCTTCCTCCTATCCCTAAATGAGTAGTTGGCAAGTTTGATAGCTGACTATTAAGAGAAGATTATAACAATAAAGTATTTTAAGCCAGCAACAACAAAGCAGATGGGAGTCCACAACCTCAATGTAGCAGTTGCAAGCACCTAAACTCATTACCTGCTCCAGCCTCAGGCTCAAGCAGCAAGAAGGGAGGTTGGTAAAGTGTGAGAGCTATTTACAAATATTTTTAAAGTACTGTGGTTCCAGTCCTGAATTTGAATGGAAAGCTGTGAGAGAGCTATGTGAGAGATTTAACAAGCTGGGTATGACAAGCAGAAGAGGAGCCACTCTTTATTTGCTAAACTGATATTAAACATAAATTGGTAGTACCAGCCAGAGGCTTAGTCCCTCTCATTGAAACTTTTAGCTATTTACTAACTACCTCAAGGAGCCCTGCCTTTTGCTAGTTGAAACATTTACATCACTGAATACAAACCAGATTTAGGTGGAAATGAACATGATCTCAAAAAATAAAAAAAGAGCAGATTTTATTATTTTTCAGTTTCTCAATTCAGTTCACTAAAGTGCAACTGAAAATTTACTATCAAAAAGAGAGACTGTGGGAGGCAGCCGAATGCAGAAACAAGTGTTGGGTGCAAAGAGAGGAAGCTCTCCTGTTGGTAGAGCTTCTGCCTGTGCCAGCTAAAAGTCACAAAAAAGCTTGTGTCACCAAAAATCATAATTAGAGGCTGGTCCTGCTTTTGACTCTAACCCTGTGCCTTTCTTTACAGCCACATGTTGCTCTGCAATTGCTGTAGAGTCTGTGCTTCCAAAGGTGCTGCTTTCACTCATCCAGTGACACACTGCAGGATGAGGCAGTTTCAAAATACAAAATCAAGCCAGATCAAGTGCATCTAATCCTTACAAGGCCTTACTGCGTGCTTACTGAAGTTAAGATTTCGGAAATAAATGGGAATAAAACTGCAAGAGAATAATTTAATTCACTTATTGATGCCTACAAGGTAAAGTGCACTTTTCTCACCATGCTTATCTTGATAACTATATGCTGACTTAATTTTTCTTCCTTTAGGTAGTCTAACGTTTTAAAGGCTTTTTCCAATTTGTGATTGTATATTTATTTCAGCTGATACCCTATGAACCACCTGAGCGCATTTAAATGCCATCTACCACATAACAAACACTGATTTCCTGCTAGGAGATGAGGGAGCTGCAGCAGTTACACTGTGTTATTGTACCACAGTGGCAGGCTGCCAATATGTTCATTCACATTTGTAAATTCTGTCTCTTCTGTTAAAGAATAACAATCATATGTTATTAGAACCAAATACTTTGGTAAAAAATGTTTATCCAAGACATTTGTATCATCTTCCTTGAAATTCTGTGATGGAACATTCCTCTGTTACACAAACAGTGACAAAATAGACACAAAATAAATACCTGGTTATACATTTACTTGTAATGGATCTTCTTCTATGCCAGGAAAACAATTTACTGGTTACAAAAAAAAAAAAAAAAACCAAAAAAAAAATACCCAGCCCTAAATACTGTGTGGTACTTCATGGAATTTTTGCAGCTTTGGAGGACTGTTCTAGTTCAGTCATGTCTTTTTCAAAGAAACAGAGAATAAGTTCATCAAAATAACGAATCTTCTTTTGAGCCAAGACCTATGAAGATTCTTTTAATAAACTGACAACTTTCAGTTTCCGTGTAGACCTGCAATGATGCAATTGCCTAGAAAGGCTGCTATTGTTACAGCTACTGTGTAGATAATGAATGAGTGTGACACAAGATACTAGTGAAGTGGAAAACAAGGGATTGTTGGCACAGTCCCCATGTTCTCTTTACAGGACAATTAGAGACACTCGCGTTGTCAAAACACTTTTCAGGATTTAGTCACAAGTTGGAGGCAATCTATCTGTGATTGCTATTGGCAAAAGGTGAACTTGATTTTCTAAAAGTGTGCAAGTGTTTTAGCATAATTAGTTTGAAATAAGAAATGTTATCTGTATTTATTTGAATTTCATGACAAATAGAGATAACAAATTAAATGCAAATAAGTTTTCTATCTGTGTCATTTCAAAGTTTTCCTTTTCTATACAGTGGAATTTAGACAGATTCTACATATAATGGGCTGCTTGTAGTGAAAAAACAGGCACTAGATGCTTGGGCAGTGCTCTTTGGCTCTTGCTCCACCATATCTCAGCATATGGTGTCCATGCCAACTCATCATCTATCACTTCCATCTCTCTTTTAAATGAACTGAGGTGAAATATACTAAGCAGTGTGCATACAGTTCTGGAGCACAAATCATTTGCACAATTATCTCTTATTATTATGCACATAATTTTATTAATTTTTAATTGGTTTATACGTCCTCTAAGCAAGCCTAGAAAGCCACATCCCTTGTTCAAACTCTTGCTTTTTTTAAATTTACTGTAAGGTCTGTGCCTTTAACACATGCTGCGTTTATTATAAGCCTAATCATACGGCTAAGAATAATTTGTTTTTCTAAAAGACAGCTTTATTTATCAGTCAGGAGCTATCTAAGCATCTAAGAACCATGCTGCATTTTTTAGTCTTCGGGCTGTGGCTGCAAGGGTACTTTAAATCAGGATCTTCAGTTGGCAGCAGCAGCGGATCATCTCAGTGGCAACTGGCAGGGACCTGTTTTAAGGCTGACTCTTTGAAGCACAGTGTGTGTGCTGCCACTGCACCCCTTTGCTTTCTGCAGGGTAAGCTTGCCACCATATGGAAACCACATGGATTACTTAGTGGAGGTCAGGCTAACACTGATAGCATAACTAGATTTTCTGTCTCAATTGTAAGAAGTTTGATGGAAACGAAAATACACAGTACAACTGCAGGAGAGGAAATGTGGCTCTTTGTGAACCCTCTTTTGTACTTTAATACCAGTCTGAGCCATCCATTCAAAGCTGAGTCCTGAATGGATATTAGCTAAGCATTTTTATGTTAAGGACAATCAACTCTGATTAGTGGTTGCACTACAAATGTTGAAAACATCAAATGTGGATAGAAATTTGGTGTTTGACTTTCCATTTTCTTCCTGCCTTGCACTAAAAAGACAGATCAGACTCCAAATCTAGTTATACTGCTTAAACAGCTCCATTTTATATAAAGCACTAACACCAGATTTACACAGGGGTAATCTAGTTCTAACTTTCTCTAGAGTGCTCAATATTTTCCACACTAACAATTTAAAAAGTTATTTTGCATTTGGAGTCCAAATATACTACTTGTAAGGGCATGACACAAGAATTACAATCACAATTAATGGCATGTCAATACTTTTTAAAGAAAAATATTGATGTCCAATGGGTAATCAGGCACTTACTAGATACTATGATCATCTTTCAATGGATGTCATCCATCTAAACCGAGCACTCAAATTACACCAAATTTTGGACATTAAAGTATGAGAAAAAATGTGGAGTAGAACTGAACTAAATGATACAGAATAGGTAATCTACTATATCTTGCATAGAAAACCTTTAGGACATATTCCCATGGTTGATAAAAATGGCAAAAATGCTACTGAGTTTTCAAATTAGTTGGAATGAGATGACAAGTGTCTTGCTCCTTTTTTCTTCCTCATAATTTTCCTCAAGATAAAAAAAATCAGTAGCCTATTTTCTTCAATATATATCAACATGCAAAATATAGCTAAGTTTTCACAAATAGGGTAAACATGTATGCATCTTCAACGTTCTCCAGTATGATTTCAAATATGTTTTTGCTATGACATTTTCATATAACATTAAGAACATAAATAATAAAGAATAACACTTGATTGGATTCATCAAAATTTACTGCTTTGATTTGCAGCCAGAAATGACCATCCCCTAAAAATATCAGAGACAACCCTCAGCTGCTAAGTACAGCACAGCTGCTCGCTCACATTCTCCCCTCTGGTGGGATGGCTGGGACAATCAGAAAAAAGGTAGAACTCATAGGTTGAGATAATAAATCAGTTATTAATTTAATAATAATAATAATAGAAGAAGAAGAAAAAAGAAGAAGAAGAAGAAGAAGAAGAAGAAGAAGAAGAAGAAGAAGAAAGGGAGATAATATAAAGAGAGTAAGGAATAAAAGGAAAGAAGTGATACACAATACGACTGCTTCACCTACAGCTGTTGATGCCCAGCCCATCTGCCAGCAGCAATCAACCCTTCCCAGCCAACTCTCCCCAGTTTGTGTGCTGGGCATGACGTTCTGTGGTCTGGAATATCCCTTTGGCCAATTTGGGTCAGCTGTCCTGGCCATGCTCCCTCCCAGGTCCTTGTGCAGCTCCTCACTGGCAGAGCACAGGAACCTTTCCCAAACTTACCAGTTATTTATGCATATTTTTACCTCTAAAGCTTTTAAGGCAGTGGCATAAAACTGCTCCTCCCAAAAAAGCAACAAACACTGTAAGCAGGTTGTGCCAACAGTCAGGCAGCTGATAGAAGGAGCTCTTCCATGTACCTGTGGCAGAGGGTGAAAAGCACCAGGTATCCCCATACTCACAGACTGCTCTGTGTGTCATGACATGCTGGGCAAGGCTTCACGCACTCAAGGCTTCATTCGAAACAAATCATACTGGATTCCTGCAGTCCCCTGTTTGTAAATTTTAATTTTTTTTTGTATTAATTAATGCACAGATGCATGATTCATGTTTCAGTGCACTAGGATTATCAGACTGCCATATAATTTTCTAAGAAATTGGGGAAATACTATGATTATCAAATTGAAGAGGAAAATAGGAGTTAGTGAAAGGTATGATTATAACACAGTCATGTTAAACTCTTGGTGACAGCAATTTTCATCTTTTAAAATAATGAAGATGGTGAAAAGACTTCAGAAAAGTTTACCATTTCCATCTTTTTTTAGAATGAAACCTTGAATATGAATTATTTGGATTATAAACAAGAACGTAAGATAACTACCAAGCATTTTCAGTTACATTTTTAAAAACAATTCTCATCTTGTTCTAAAGACATTTCATGGAAAAATATCTCAAAATATCTTTCAAGCACAGAAAGAAAGGAAACATCCTGACAATTTGTAAAATTCTTTTTTTTCCTCCCATCACTGAAAAAACCCAAACAAAACCCTTTATTCCTTCCCTGAAAGACTTTTCATTAAAAAAGATTTTTGCCTGGAAGGGACAGGTAATGTTTCTCAATTTTAATATGTTAATTAATTGCCAGATTATAATTTCTATGGAATTGAATTTGAATTCCATATTAATATTTAATGAATTAACTAAGACTAATTTAATTGTAATGAACACCAACACATTTAATGATGATTGGTTGCTTATTTTAAAAAAATGCATAATAAATATTCCAATTTTCTGAGGATTGCTGTTGACAATTTCATTTTGTTTTATTTGTGTATCAGCTGAAAAAGCACCTTGAGGGATATTTCTCACCTCATCTCATTGACTGTGGCTTCTCTTTGGAGAGGCTGAAAAATTTTCACTGTGTTTTTAATCATTGTATTATTTTGAACTTCAGATTAGTTTTAAAACTTATCTAACGTCACCAAAATTAGTGATACTTTCCTAGATTTTAAGTTCCATGAAAGAAACAAAAACCTTTCAGTGGAAAAGAAATAATAAAGAAGAACTTTGCCTCTTCTCAGTGGGGAAGTAGAGGGAAGGACACAACTAGGCTGAGAAAACAAACAATAAAGCTAGGAAATTCAGAAACTAAAATCTTGTAGGGTCCCAATGCTGAGAGAGGATCTGTAACTCTTCTGCATGCAACTTGCCTTCTTTACACATTTTGCCACTACGTTTTTATCCCCAGCTTTCATTTTATCTGCAGCACTGACCCTCACTACAAGCTTTTCCACGTTATGTCACCACATGTCAATTCAATGTTCTAAATGCACCGAAAAGGAAAGGAAGAAAACTAAACCAAATCAAACAGATCACACCCACAAGCTAAGTGGGCTGGGATAAAAGATCACGCTTCTAGCAAAAGCAGCAAGGTGTAGGGACAAAATCTTGCTAGGAATCACCCAGTGCGACTGAATCTGTGTGCTCACGATCTCAGTGACTGAAGGGCTCACTCTTTTAGGGGAATGCAGGATCTCTTTTCAGTCCCAAAAACTCAGCTTGAAAGTGACTCTGGGTGCTCACATTCCATCATTACTGCACTGCTGGTAATGTCTTCGGTGGCCCCCTGGATTTGCCTATGATTAGTGATTCATCCCACTGAAGGCTGTGAAAGAAAATAAATCTACACCCTTAGGTTTATAATCTCAGTCTTTTCTCCAAAAAAAGTGAGAATGAAAAAAGGTTCCTTGGAGAGACAAACTCTACAAGGGCTATTCAAATACTCTGCCACGGACAAGATATCCTTCCAAAAACGCACTAAAAATATTCTGCTTTCTTGGCCTAGTCTTTACTTCTCAAAACTTCTCTGAGGAAAAATAACGTTATGAATCATTGCTTATTGATTGCCTTAAGTGCACTTCTTAGAGTGTGATAGCATAGAGTGATCATATCTGCTCACAAAAAGTAGTGTAAGCAGATGCCTACCTCCAAACCTATCTTTATTATTTATGCAATTAAGTGTGTGGCTGCATAAAGCTCAGTGCATATGAGCAGTAATATTACACCATCCTGACGTGGGTTTCACTGCTGTATAAATGAAGCCCATATTAAATTTACAAAGGTTACAAAACCATTAGCACTGATGGCTTTTAAGGAGTAAACGTTCACCATGACTCACACTTTGTTCATTTGTGCCATTTGGAAATTAAGTATTCTTAATTGCTGTAATGCACCGCAAGTTCCAACGCTTCTCAGTGACTGAGGCACGTAATTCCCCTGTAATTTGAGTAAAGTATTCTAATTGATTAATTGAGTTTTCTTGTAAGATTGTGCAGGAGTTTCAGATGCAAGAAGGTTATCCTTGTTCTTTGTAACATAAAAATGCTTGAACCTGCAATATAAAGTAATGTTATAGGTGCTGAGTGAAAGTACACAGCAATACAGTCTAAATGAGATGACCATTTTTGCTGGCAACAAGTGTGTTGTACTTTACATCAAACATGCACTATGGTAGGTGAGAAGAGATAAAAGCTTTTTTTTAATGCCATTTAACATTTGCTGTCAACCTTGTGCCTTGTGTTGCCTGTCATTTATACGATCAATTTTTGTTTTGTTTTTGTTTTACTTGGTGTAATGCTTCTCACTGCATAAAAACAAGGAGCAAGAAAATCCTGACATAAACAAACAAAAAAATGTTATGGAGGTTCATCACTGTTAGGTAGACTTCAAAAACAGGGAAAGAAAAAGTGAGAAAGGTCTTTTCCAACCCAAGCCATTCTATATTTCTATGAAAGAAAGAAAGGGAGAAAGTATAAGAGCCAAAAAAAGAAGAAAACAACCCTTTCCCCTCCACACAAGTAAAAGTAAAAGTAAAAAATTACTTTTTGCACTAAAAAATGTACTCCTTAGCAATCAAGTTAGCAAAGTAAAATACTAGTAAATCCATACTGTCACCAGTTGATTGAACTGGCCTACACTCAAACCAGATACAGGATCACCCCTCAAGTTCCCTTACTATTACAGAGAGCTACTTAAGCTGATTGTACTCCAGGCTTTAGAAGATAGGAGCTAAAATACACACATAGACTCTGGAAATTATTTCATACATCAAAATAAATCAAACTGAATATCAAGTGATTTTGATGGGATTTTTCTTACTTGTTTACCTTCTCTGAATGAGTGCCAATTTTGCCATTCTTTCTAAAAAATGGTTGAATTGCTATTGAATTTTGAGGTAAAAGGAGTGTTAATATTTCCAGCTTGTCACAGGCCATTATAAACTTTACATTAGATAAATAGTAAAAGTTCATGTAAAATATAAAGCTTTGACCAAAGCTTTCAAAGATATGGCAATCAATAAAATAACTACATGTTTTGTCTTTGTTTTAGCTGAAATGTGTCTTCAACTGTAAATTAAAATTTCCTTTGACAGCATTTTCTGCCTTTTCTTGCATTTAAGAAAATGGTCTGCAGCTTCCCCTGGGTTGCTGCGCAAATCCAATCTATCTTAAGCAAATTTCAGAGGTCTAGAAGGATTTCAGGGAACATCTTTCCTCCTCCATTCCCCTTCCCATTCATTGCTTTCCTTTCCTAAGCCTTTGATTCCCTCAGAACCATGCTGAAAACACTTGTTTAAAAGGAAAATAATCCCTCTTTTAGTGTAGGGATGTTGATTTGTTGCTTTCCCACAGCTTTTGAGGGCACTAAGTTTTCAGAGGACTAGGTTCAATACTTATTTACACATTCTGCTGAACAGCAGTCCAGTTACTCACAGAGTAAAAGAAGGGCAAACCTCTTTCCTTTTCCACCTCCTCACAAGTCTGGGTCTCTGAGAAGCATCTCATTGCCCTCCCTTCACTATTTCAGCCAGGGAGGTGGTTGAGACACCTGCAAAGGTCTCCCTACTCACTCATTTCGTATGAACAGCTGTGCTTTAAACCTACTTGGAGCAGTATTATAAAATTACAGGAGTGTCTGCCAAGACCAACATTTTCCTGGTAAGGTGTTTATCTGACTCTTCACTACATATTATTAAAACCCTGACGGTTTAAAGGAGTTCTTTTGGTTTTGGGGGTTTTTTGGTTTTTTTTCTTCATGAAGCACACAGAACACATTTCTCTGCCTCATGACAGAGTTTGATGAAGTTTATTGCAGAATTCCATGTTGGGCTTCTGTTGTATGAGCCTGGAAAAGCCCCAGTTTGAGCTAATAGATCATATGAATTACAGGTGTCCAGCTGATACTTTCTTTGTTGCAAATGTTTAATTCTTTCTTCTTCCACTTCCTTTCCCTGCCTCCCTTTTGTTGCTTGATGTTTTTTGTATCATTTCTGAAAAAAATATATGCTTCCCTTTCTTCACATGGAGTTTATTCCTAACAACGCCTGCCTCTCTGTCACACCAGCTCACAATTTGTATCACCCAATACACTAAGGGCCACAATTCATTTCAGTCATGGTTCAAAGCTATCCTGAAATAATCAGAAAGTGACACTGTGAAATTACTGTAAAAAATTGTGCGGCGGTGTCATGACATTTTATAATTGAGACCTCTAGTACTCATAGCTCTATCAAAGCCCATAAGGAGGAGGGGAAAAAATTGTGTTTTGACAGACATAGCAGCTTGAGATGTGCAAGCAAGATTGTATAAAGTCAGCCATGTAGAAAGTTATCGGATGTTCCAGTTTGTGCCCCCATGAAATTGGCACAAATCATCTGGATTTGACTTCAGGAAGGTGGTTAGGAGTAACATGAGAGAGTAAACGAGAAGGTAATGGCCACTCAATGACTTAACCTGTGTCACAGGGCAACTAATGTGTCAGCAAAGAATCAAATAAAGATGAATGAGCTTATCAGAGGACCATGCACTGCCTCATTGGGTCCAATTTAATTAAACAAAGGAACTGTTCATATAGAAAGATTAATAGAGCAACCATATACAGTAACTGCTACAAAAGTATATCAGAGAAACACATGAACAGTTACAGGCAGCTGCTATGCAATATATTCTCTCACAATATTGATGAAATTCAGATGAAATTCATCAGGTGACCAGAATCATTTGACCAGCCATACACATCTTGTTGGTAAAGGTCTGAGCTTACGTGTAATTCACAACAGCTGAAGATGCTGCTTGTACGAACCAGCTAAATGGTGATAAATGGAAATTTGCCTATTCAATCTACTCAAGAGCTTTCTCTGAGTGTGTGAAACAGGTTACCCTCTTTGGGGAAGGACTCGAGCATGTCTCCCAAAGGAAGTGTTGCGATATGAAGTCACTTCCCTTGCATCAGAATACTTCTCTGGATAAGAAAAATATTTGGCTTTGGTCACAAAGCAAGTACATTTAATTACCCAGGGAAAAAAATCTAATATCAAGAGAACTTGGAACAACCAACCTAGTAAATAATTTACTGGTCAGAAAAGTGGAGTAAAAAAGAGGAGATGAAAAGGAATGAGATGCAGAATAAATCAAGTTTATTCAGAAAAACATAAAGCAAAGGTAGTAGTGTTACACTTTTGGGCTGTAAATGCCATTTCACAGTTAGGTACTTTCAGTTGGACAGCATCAGTTTTGTAGTCTGAACCACGATATGTCACTGCAAGGCAGCACAGTCCAGAACCACTCAGCATTTGTTTGAATATCACAAGGTCTAGGGCTGCAGAGTAACTTCTATTTGAGAAGTAGGGCAGTAGACCTATAGACCTATTACTTGACAGAGCTCTGGGATGTTAGGATAGGAAATATGGAACTCTGTATTAGTGTCTGTACAGCGGCAAAATTTCTCCATTGCAATGTGAAATGACAGGAAGGAAAGTCCTTGCTTGGAGGTAGCGAGGGGTCTCTACCTAGTAAAAGTGGTGGACTATTGTCTTAGAATTCTTCATTCTTGGGAGGAATTACTGATTTTAAGAGAGGAGTTTGGACCCTCAAAACCAAAAGAGCCAAGTAAAATGAAATGTTCAGGCAATTTTACCTTGTGATTCAAACTCCAAACTTTTTTTTTTCTCCTATCACTACATATACCAGCCCATTCAAGAGCTGCAGTTTTTTACTGTTTTAAATAATAATAGCTGCAGCAGGAGCTTGTAAGTCTTTTTTAGCTTAGCGCAGAATGGGAGCTTTCAAGAGACAGTAATGTTTCACGAGTTTTTACCCTTTCCCCATGCTTTTCTTTGGTCTGAGGCAATAAAAACACCATATGTGTAAGCACAGCATTCCCAACAGCATCTGAAATTTCATGTATTTTTCTTTCCCTCATTCGAGGCATGCCTGGCTATCTTGAGCAAAAGTATGTATTTACTACAAAAAATATCACAAATATACATCACTGAAAAGTTCCACATCAACTCCAAATCAGAAGAAGCTAATAGAATAGGAAAAGTTCAATAAGTTCAGTTCTAGTGAATGAAAACTTACATTGTAATACTGCAAAGAATTCAGATTACTGTACTTCATTTTCAGGTGGAACCTGTTACATTGAAAGTTTTGGATTGTAAGGATTGCCTCAGCATCACCTTTATTATCCTTCTACCCTGTAAGGTCCAACAAGTGCTGACCTACACCAGATGTTTCAAAAGAACTTTTAGCTACTCCTTTCCATCCAGAAGCCTGGCATGGAGAGGTGGGCAGGGCAGGGCAGAACTCAGAGGTGTTTAGAAGCTACAGGCCAGCCTGGCAGGTCCAACAGGCAGCGGAGGAAATGGGCTGTGGGTTTGAACCAGTTGCTCTTGTCTGCTGCTTATCCAGACAGAATGGCTGGGCGAGTCTCCAGGCAGCACCTGGGAACGCATCCCTTTAGAAACTAAGACAACCTCCACCTTGCCTTCCATGGGAAGCAAGGTGGGAAATGTCTTCAGAGCATTTGCCTTTTAAATTGTACCTAAGGCTTCTTCTTCACATCCACAAGAAGACGTCACTTCTCTCCTCTCTCTCTGGCTCTTCTGATCTTTTGGTTTAAGAGTCACCTCCCATGTCAACTTTAACGGTACATCAGCATGTGCATGAATAAATTGAGTTCAGACAAATAGGAATATTCTTAGCTGGGATTGTTCCCTCAAGAAATATGTTTAAGCCAGATATTTGGCTGCCTGCAATTTACCCTACTGTTTGAATGGCACAATGCCCACTTGCAGGCTGGTCAGAGCTTAGGGCATAATTGTCAACCATCAGTGGATTAGATGTGCAGTTTCACTACAGTGGGAATTATATTTTCCCTGATGTGGAAATCCTTTCTTTTTGCATCATTGAACAGTGCAACCACCAGTTTCTTTCGGAGTGTCAGAGGTGAATAATATTCTAAGATAAATTACAAACCAAATCAAAACAAACAAAAAATTGAAAATAGAGGAAGAAAAAAATCATGAAGAAACTACAACTTAATGAAAATACTGGCTGTTTAATGAGAAATCCCTGAGCACCTACAAAATTGCTGGCAATTTATGTTAAAAGAAGAGTCTAAAAGACTTTAGTCACCAGTGAGGTGTGAAAAAGAAATGGGGGAATGAGGAGCAGTTATATACAACTCTCATGCTTATTGCTGAGGTGGGATTTTGAGAAAATGAGCATATGATGTATTTTACAAGGCTTTCTTTACTCCTATCAAACACACCAATTATGTGAGAGTAAGATTTAAAGAAAATAAAACTTTCTTCTCAGTTGCTGCCTGTTCAGGATATGAAACAAAACCAACACAATGGTTCCTTGGGCTGCTGTGGACAGAAATACAGAAATTTGGTCCAATTATACCAGTATGGACAGTGAACTTGCAGGTTTTCCTTTAAGGGACAGTAGTTAGTAGAGTGTTGTCTGAGAGCATCTGCTTCCCCTCTGAATGCGTGACTCATTGCTCCTCCAGTGAATGCTCCATTTAGACATTAGTGCTTTGTCAGTCCAAGACACCTTCTGTAAATAGGTGCAGCCAGATTTTTCATTTCATTTTTCAGGCTGAGCCATGTGCACTTAGTGGTGGCACCTTCGTTTTCCATGTTGCTGGAGTTGCCCCAGCATAAAGTGTATAAGGAAGAAAACAGGCCATGTCCTCTTTCCCTGATGACTGAGACACAATGTGAACTGTCCACCCCACCACATGCAACACCAGGAATTCAAGGCCACAGTGTTGGTTTTCTTTGGTTTTGATGGACCTGAGCAAGAACTTTTTCCTGAACAAAAGTATATTTTTTCTGAAATGAACAAACACATGCTCATAGCAGGATTCATCTGCTTCTCCTCCCTCTCTTCACTCAAGAATTGGGGGGCTAGATCCTAAGAGGATGAGATAAAGAATGTCTTGTGGGACATGGTAAACAGGAGAGCTTTCTCATTTCTTTTCATTGGATGCTTAGTGGGAACATTAACGCAGGATGTGCAAAGTCATGCTCAATTATTTCCTGTTAAGGGGACTTCCTCCCAGGAATGTGATGAAGATATGATGAGGAATGTGAGAAAAGGCACTATCATTGTCCCTGTTGTAGCTTCTCTGTGTTGCATATATTTAAGTAGAGTCTGGAACAAAAATCTTCCCATTGTTTTTCAGAAGGATGTCCTCAGTCTGTTGCCCCATGAATTTCTGAGAAATCTATTGTGAATCCAAACTTGGGCAAGAGTTTATTTTTCCCACTCTCCAAAAGAGTGTCCAAACCTCGAAGCCAATGATCATTGCAGATGTGTCTTAAAGAAAGCTGTTGTATTGCTCCCCTTCATAAACCATCCTTCCTTCTGTGCTCCACCAGCAATGTGTGTGTGACGTCCCTGGCTGAGAGTGACTGCTTCAGACCAAGTAGATGATTTTCCCAGGAAAGACTCAGTCTTTTCTAGCAGAAACGTTCCATCTGGTATGAAATACTACAAGAAAAATGTTCTTTAGCATATGGGCTATAATATTTCCCTGCTCTAAGGGGAGAGTTTAAGAAGAGGGAGAAGCGCTACAATGTGGACAGCTACTTTAATCAGTGGGCAAATGAATTAAACAAGGAAGCATGGACAAGCCTTGTGTCAGTGTGGTGAAGCCAGAAGCCCCTCTTTGAAAAGCCATTTCCAGCAATAGTAGCTGTTTGGTGAATTTGACTCAAATGGAGAAGTAGTTTTGCTATGGTAAATGCACCTTTCTATGTACAGAATTTATTTTTTTTTAAATATGTTTTTGCAATGGGCTAACCATAATCCATCTTTAATTAAATGCAGATNCATTCCCATCGGGTGACTGAAGGATTCCTTTCAAGATGGGGATCAAAAGAAAACAACTGTTTGACAGCATGCTCCCAGAGATACATTCCAAATTGGAAACAGTGGGGTGCTATGCCCAAATGATCATTCCTGCTGAAGGCAGGATTTATGAGATTAGGCGCAGTGCCCTGCTAATATGGCAATGTCGTTTTCAAAGTTTGCACTAAGACTTACTGAACTACATGTCTCCCTCCAGAATGGCAAATGCCAAGCCAACAGCAGTATCTCTGAGATCCCTGCACGAGGTTCATTCCACCCAGCACATACAGCCATAGCCAGCCAGATTTCCATTTTCTTTACATAGGGTTTAGATCGTCTAAAATGCCAATGGAGTTTCTTTCCTTCCTAAATTTGTGTGTTTTATTAATTCCAGCAAAATTAAAGGGAACCCCTTAAGAAGATAAACTTATTTTTGGATGTGGGCTGGTAGTCAATGGAGTAACATAATAATTATTTTCTGTCTACAGTGAAAATATATACATTTCAATGGTTGCAATTTTTATTCTGTTCTAAAATATATGTAAAACAATTTCCAATGACAGAATTTAAATTAACACATGCTTTATACACAATAGAGGAAACATCCCTTCTCCATGTGTTGAAATCAAACGTGATTTTGTATAGACAACCCTGATATATGCTTGCAAACATCCCCTAAAATATCATTACACTGTGGAAGGATTAAAAACATTGAATCTTGTAGTGACCTTTCAGTAGAACAGAGAATTTAACCCTGAAGTCAAATTTACTGTTGAGAGTTCACTGTCTCTTAATTTAGTGCACATCTTACTATCAAGCATAAAGCAGAATTAAATTTTTGCCTTTTATTACCACCAAATTAATTATGTTAGAGGCACTGTTTGCATAAAAGTAGCATATTCTGAATCATGTTGGGTCTATTTTGAGTCTCTGCTGGCTAGTCCATCTCATTATATATCAAGCTATATAACACTTAGCATACTTGGCTTCTAAAATATGGCAGTGGTTTGCCTACAAAAAAGCTGTAGCTGAGGAAGACATCCTACTGAACAGACTAAAGTAGCAGCAAAATATGATACATACACCTACTCTATTCCTACTCATACATTAATGCTAAATAACCCTATGCTTTTGTGGAACTCACATCATGAAGTCAGCTTTCAGATAAAATGAGCAATAGGCTCCATTCAAAGGAATCAGTTAACCTTTTCCCTTTGTTCACTTTTTAATTTCTGCACGGTTATCTAGCATACATATAAACAGGAACAGCAACAAACTCAAATTAAAAAAATACAGAAATGAAGGAGCAAGGAAAAAAAGAAAAGGGAAAAAGCAAACTTAATGCCTCTTACTGTGACAGCAGCTCTCTCTTAACAGCCTCAAGTGTTTAACATATTGAAACAGTTCATCTTCCTTCAATGAACTTTAATAACTCTGCCAGGTAAGAAGCTATGCTCCATACTTCTTCATGTTGTCTTTTCCCTTCAACATATCTATACTGATCTACTCATCTGGTCAACTTTACAGCTCCGGTGTTTGGAGACCAGTGAGCACAGTTATTACCATCATCAATAACCTGTCCCACTTTCTCCTCTTCATTTCTCAACCCTTCTCTTTCCCCTTCAAAATCTAATAATAGCTCCTTGCCATGATAGCTGATCAATACAAGAGGGCACCTGTTCACTTTACTCAACACACCATGCTAAAGTAACATGACAAAGGAACAAATATGATTCTGCCTGAATTGTGTCAAGTAACAAGAAAACTATCCAGGAAGTTTCCCTTCGGGGCAAATTTCATGAAACACTACAGATAACCAATTTTTAGACATAGAACTAATCTCTTTCATCTCACTTTCTCTTTTGCTTCAGGTATGATAGTTGGAAACATTAATACAGACAAACTTCAGGCGGCAGTTGCAGCACCAGAGCTGCAGCTCAGCAGCCTGCGAGCCAGCCTTCTGTGCCAGCACCTAAATCACCCTAATGAACGGCAGGAGGAAGGTGCAGCGCTCACCCCCACGCAGAGCGGAGCCGTTAATATGCACACGGAGATCAGCTTTAGAGGCCTTATAAAACCACGAGGAGTAAAACATTTGCATGTTCTTTTTTACTAGGGATTTTTTTCTAAAGAAATGTCAATTGGTGTTTTAAAGAACCAGTCCATACTTAGCAATATTAATCCTTATTTTTCCACAAATGTGGATAAATGTTTTGTTATAAGCTGTTCATTGGCACTTGCGGGCAAATTTTTTTGCTGCATGTAACTCATATCGAATGTGTATTTGAAGTCTATGCTTGCATGCACACACACTTACTAAAAAATGCAGTGTCACAGATAAAGGTCTCTGATAACTCAGTAAAAATATTTGTTAATTAAATATTGCTAGTCAGATAGATCAGAACTGCTGAATCACTGGCCAGGCATGAGAATGACAGAGTCCTAAAGGAAGAAATAGGCACCGAGAGAAAGGACTCATTTTAGTTATCTGATTATGGTCAATGATTTGCCTGATTAAACTCTTATTACACAAGACTTGGAAGTTGGTCTAAAATTTTCATATTAGAGAGCATTAAATACTAACCTAAGTACTTCATTTCCAACCCCTGAAATAAATCATTCTAATTAATTAAGGTTCTGCAGCCTTCTCTGTGCAGAGGACCTATGCTTCTGTCAAACAATCCAGGCTTTTTCAACATACCTGCATAAGCACATCTCAAAACAACAGTAAGAGGCAGTACAAATAAATGCCATATTAAATTATCAGATTTCACTTAATCCTTCCTTTCCCATCCCAATTTTGTGGGTTAGATATGAAAAAATGGGAATATTTCTTTTTATGTATTGACTGACCATGCAATTCTAAACCAACAAGATCTCATTTTATTTTCTGTACAAAACCAAACCAATACTGTAAGCATTTAAATATAACAGTGCACTTTGTAAAATGCTAGTACTTGGCTAAGAATGGACTGACGTTTTAAACGCACAGTCTGAACAACTGAACAAAAGCTAGTTTTACATTAGTTCTGAACTGAAACCTCAGGACACCTAAATTTCATTTAACATTTTTAATTATGATTAGTGTTTTCTTGTTACATTTACCCTACAGGAATATAATAAAAAGATAGATTAAGAGGCTGGTTAGTGTTTGAGGAAATCATGTGGTTTTAGACAAATGTTTTATCTTTTTGATACTAATGCTAAGAATTTTCAATAATTATAAAAACAGACCCTACAAGCACATTTCATGTTACTAGCAGATGTTTTAGATGATTTCCCCTATGATAGCTTTCTTGTGTGTGGAGTCAAATAAATTATTTTATTTTACTAATGGTGATGCATCACTTTTTTCTTGATTTACTATAATATAACATTTCCAGGCTTAGATACATTCTAAGCCAGATCTTATACTGTGAAAGGTGAGAGATTATGTTGCTGTTCTGTGACTAAATATATTCATGCCTAATATTCTCCTACTAGTATTTTCTGGTATTTTTTATGACTACAAACTCAAGTTGTGGCTTTAGTTGGATAAGAGAGAAGAATTATTTTCTCTCATGATGGCACTGTCATTTTACTTTGAAATAACACACAAACCTCTTTACACTACACACAAATAGTTTTATTACTTTGTAAATAACTGTTTTTCCATTTATCTAACATAAATATTATACTACCGTATGTATAGATCCCAGTACAAGCATTTTGGGAGGTACTGAGGAAAAAGATCTTTTTTCACTAAGCGACAACCTTTTAAGTAGAGTTGTACTGACTTATTTTCTACACTTAAGCCTCCAGATTATTGCATAAATTTTGCAGTGTGGTGGAGAGACACTGTGGTTTTGCTGTGTTGATTTGTTTTTTTATGGTGAGATGAACATGTGCCTTCCTATGCATGCTGGTGTTTCTGTCTGGCTGCAGTGACACCTGCTGATGGCAGAACCCTTGAATTGGAGTTGAGGATGGCCAGCCCAATTCATTAATTTTCACAATGCTTCAGAGAGAGAAAGAATAACGTGCAAGGAACCCACTGGCCACAGGCATTGTAGTCTTTCCTAATGCTTTCCTTTCCATTGCTGAGAATTAACATTCTCACAGCGCATCAATGATGGTAAGACCTGACGAGGACATGGGCAATTCCCTCTTTAATACTCCTCTCTCTGTCCTTCTGCTTCCAATGGTTTGTTTTGCTACCCTGGGCTCACTGTATACGTTTCAAAATGCAGACTGCTATCTGCTGTCCCACCTCTCCCGCACTTAAGTCCAAATAATACTATCGTTAGCAAAGAGTACAGCTCCGGCTGCAACCTAAACCACAACACAATTAACAAAATAATTGCTCTAAGAGACACTGCATTCTGCTAATAGTTAAGTGGTTTTTAAAAAATAACGTTAATTTCCACTCTTGGAACATCTGTGACCCATTCACAGGGCTGCTAAGCAAAAGCAACATTATTGCGGTAGAACCAAAACACCCTCCCACTCCCCTCCACAGACCCACACACGTGTTTCCTCCCATCCTAAGACATGCACATGAACAACACACACATCTTTATCTTTTTATCATTGTGATTTTGGAAAAATGACAGGAAAGTATCTTAGTTTAAGACAGTGATTCCCAAGGTGCTCTGCTCTGGCACAAGATGCCTGCAGTCAGTGCTTTTCTTTTCCAGTGCACCATGTGGTAGCACTGAGACTAGTTCTGAATTTATCATATTATTTAAGTGGCAAATTTTCTCTATTTTATTTTCCATTCCCTTTGCTCTTGGAGTGCAAAGGAGAGCTGTTCATGCCTTTCTCTACACAGCAGGAGTTTTTTCACTTGCTGTTGGCTCTGGGTCAAATATTCATGCGTTATTAGTGCAAAATCTTTGCAAAGCAAAAAGCCACTCTGCTGGGAAACCAGCTCACTGAAGAGAATGTTCCTTTTGGTGGTAATTAACTGTAATACTGTGGAGGAGTTCAAACAAAGGTGTAAACAAAACAAGAAAATTTACAGCACCATCTCTTTTTTCACCTGAAATATGAGAACTGTCTGCATGTATATCTTCACTTATATAGGATACACTGCAGTTATAAAGCTTGCAAGAAAAGGAGGAACACTAAACATAATTTAAGCAAGTAATAAGAACTTCATTTGCCCAAACTGTCAAAAGTATTGCCGACATTGCTTCACATGACAAAGCTCATCACTTCATCACGATTGCCTCAGAACAATATGACTTAGCTTTGAATAGCTGTCCTTAAAATCTGGCAATAGAAAACAAGTGCAAGGCACCCATTAACACAATCTCAAAAAGTTAAAAGGAAAAGAAGTTGTGCTCCAGGAACCAATTACGATGTTTGCTACTCGCTAGTGCCACCACATGGAGTGATATTTGAATATAAACCAACCATTACAAAACCAGGAAATTGTCTGTAAATAATACATACTATACCATACTTCAGTAAGAGAGAAGAGAAATATATATAATCTTCTCTCTACTGTGCAAAGCTCAGACTGTGCCCTCGTGAAAGTGGAGATGTTCCATTTCTAAGAGCATGAATGCACTGTAGTAAAAGCAGAACAGTCAAACTGCTTTATTCCTCCAATAAAAGAAAGAACCATTTGGTAAAAGGATGCATTACACATTTTCTATTTAAATCAGTTTATAAGAAACAGATGTTAAGTTTCCTCTGGTAAGAAAAAGGAAGGGTTATAAATGAATTAAAGTGACTTCTCCGTGGATCTTCTACTCTTCTTTGTTCCTGTAAAATTTCGCGTCAAAAGTAAAGCAAACTGAAATATAATGTGCTATAAGCTGGCATAAGAAGGTAAAATTATATTTAACTGCCAGTGCCATAAAACATGCCAAAGCACCCTGTGCTACAGCACAAGAATCAAACATGTGCAATGCAAATACTTCCTAAAACAAAGTGACTGTCAAACACAAAATACCTATGGCATTCCCTGTGTTGGCAAATGTGGAAGAGCGACAGACAAAATGATTGAGTAACAAATTTGCTGTGGTGTAATTTCAGTTTCCTATTCAGTTGAAGACATATTACAAGCTGGCTGCAGCACTTGTACAAAACAGGTTTACAGGAAATATTCTGGGGACAATGCTGATCTAGACTAGGGCGAGACTTAACCACCTTTAAGACAACCAGCCAGTTCTAGACTTTCTTTGTATTTCATCTTAGCATTTGCTCTATATAAGGGTTGTTGGCTTCCCCCTCCCACTCCCTCCCCTATGTCACTAATGTCTTTAAAAAGCTTTAATTAAATATCAGCCTCCATGGTCTCTGGACAGTGTTTCACACATGGCCCTCTCGGTGCAGGAGGGCTCAGGCTCCGTGCGGGAATGCTGTCTCCCACATGGCTCCACTGAACTCATCCTTAACGATCTATCCCCGCTTACCTAACTTCAACACTATTTTTCCTGAGACTGCATTAATGAATCCAATAAATAAAGCATTGTATCACCCATGCAGTATAGACATTAATTTTAGAACAAAACATTAATCAATTTAAATTTATGTACTAATGCAGACACAATCAATTTGAACTTCTTATGACAATTAACAAAGCTTTTGCTACATCCCTAAAACACACTGACCCATCAATTATGGTTTGCATCAAACTAATGCTAATGGTAGTTCCTTCTTCCTTAGGCTGTCAGCAGCCTACCTGATTGGTCAACTTCAATGCAGCAGATCAATTAATATAAATTATACATGCACGGAAAGATGGGTTAATATCATAAGTTCATTTAATTAATTGTGTTTGATTAAATGAGGTACTTTCATTAGCCCTCTTAGCCATGAACCATATATACATCATAATCCTTTTACAAGCTCAGCCGTCCAGACACAGACCTGACATTGGGAGCATATTCAAATTACCAGCCGCAGCCATGCAAACCTCCCTGCATAATTAACAACTAAACGAGCTGCAGTCACTTAAGCTGAAAAGAAAACTGTTCACATCAACCTCTCTGATACTGTTTAAATTGAAGATGTCATGGGTAAAACAAAGGTGAACAGACAATGGTAATTAAAAATTAAAAAGGACAAGGGGGATTTGCTACTAATGGAAGCAAAGTGAAAAGAGGGCTAAGGGCCTGGTTGTTAAAAAAAAAAAAAAGAAAAAAAAATAGGATGCTGGTGTGAGGTGATTCTGCTCTTGTTCTCATAAGAGTGAGCCAGGGTGAGCAGTGTATGTCAGGTTTCAGAAGGAAAGTGACAGCACAGAGACCATCCTATAGGGTGAGCTTATATGAAACACTGCATTAACAACTGAACTCCTAACACAGGCATAGCCAAGAAATTTGGTTTTATCCCATATGAGAAATGTTCTAAATCTCTTGGAAACATTGCACTTTCATCAACTTAAGGAAAAATCTGAAGAGTAGTCTAAGACAGGTCTCTTCGGCTCACCTACGTGTTTTGAAAGGGATTCTTTAAAATGGACTTTCCTAGAAGGAACTTACCTGAGTCCCAGTATGAAAAAATACATAAATCTGAAGGCAGTTTTCCTCTCTTCCTTGGTTCAATGCCTGCCCTTCCAGGCACAATTGCAATTCACAGCTGTGCTCACAATACAGCAAATGCTGCAGCTCAACAGCAGCAAAAACAGAAGCCTGAGTATGAAACCTCAGAACTTGTTGAGTACAAGTCAGTGGCATCACTTTGTAATAAAAATATTGGTGTGCTATCCTGATCACATTCTACATGTTAAATACAAAAGAAAATGATGACAAAAGACCATGGGCATCCAGAGCTTCCAGCTGTTGATTAATTTTCTCTGCTGAAAATATATATTCCTTACTATTATATCAGAGGCAGGAAAACAAAAATCTGATTTTTCAAGATAATGTTAATATTTGAAGATTTTTTTTCAATACTTTCAATATAAACAGTCATTGGAAATCATACTGCCGATGCAATTCAAAGAAGGCATTAATGTCCTCCTGACATACAATAACAAAGTCATGTTCAACCTCCTTTCAAAGTTAATTTCAGCATCTACCATTTGACAGAAACCTCATTACAGTGGAATTCCTTTGAATTAATGAAAAGCATTAGCAGACTCTTTGCCCATGAATGGGCAAAATGGGGCAAGGGTGCTCTTTGTCAGGGGAGGGAGGTGATAGAAACACAAAAGAGAGTCCAGAGTAATGCTGACCAGCCATGGCTTCCAAAACACAGGAGTTAAATTGTGTTAGGTGTCCTGGAAACTCACAGAGCTTACAGCTTAATGCAAAAGTCATGCAAGTTGTCCCATTCCTCAGAACAGTGATGCTGCCTGCAGGGATGCTCCATCAGCAGATTTCTTCCGTGTATGGACCTGTTACAGAAGGTCTTTTAAGCACATATTTTTACCACAAGCTGTTGAACAAAAAAAATCTTGCTCTTGTCAAGGTAAAAAAACCCTATTTCCTTAAAATAAATAAAAATCAGCAGCTTCTTTGAGAATCCAGGATTTTGGTGCTTATTGCAATGCAAGACCATGACTTGCTCTTGTGACATACACCAGCTACTTGTACTATTCTGTCCTTACACCATGGGCCTGTATTGTAGCATTAATGAAAACTATTGCAGCTTTTTGACAAAACTGAGGAGAAGGGCAACTCTCATGTTTCTACATACACTGAACTAAATATTGAGCATATTCTTCAGCATTATTATCTATGTTATACTGCTTAGACAGAAAGGATTCAAGGAGAGTGACTGCATGGAAACTGACATCTGTCATGTGTAGAGCTATGAGGAGTTAATATTCCCAGATCCAACTATTCTTTACTGCATACGTCTGTCTTTAAGCCTGTATATACTTCCAATAAATATTAATAAATTTCTTTTATTCATTGGCTTAAGTAGAGAAAGCAACAGTGCAGTTTATCCAGGGAATTGTAGCCCACAGTTCCTCACACTCACAAAAGCAAGCATAATTAGAACTTGATCTCTTACTAGCGTATTCACCGAAGCATGTTTCTGTTTGAATATGTTTGCAGAGAAGGAGTTGTTAACCCAAACTTTCCTAATTTTTATGTCAGTGAAGTTGCCTTTCTGGGACACGGCCATGGAACCGAGGAACAAACTGCAAATGGTTTCAGAATGAGAAAGAAGAAATGCTGTCTGATGAGAATGACTATCAAACAGTATAGAAAATATCCCTGCAATCACAGCCTTATGTCAATAATTTCAATAGTAATACAAACAGAATTATTCATGTAATGACAACCTATGTCTTGTTATAGTTTGCCTTCTCTTTCATACACATTTGTTTTCAAAGTGTAACCTTTAAGAATTCAATTCCTGGAGTTTAACTAATCTGCTTTCTCTACTAAAGCATGAATAATATGCCTAAGTATTGCTAATTCAGCATTGAAAAATAAATTACACTTTAAGCCAAACAATTAACCCACAACTTCAAAATGCTTCTATGTTCCATTGAATGTTGCAAGGAGAAATAATGAGGCTGCCCCCTCTGCTGCCCTCATCTTAAAATCTATGAAAATTTCACAGGATCTAGTAATATTAAATCAAGTTGCTGCTGACTCAAAGCTCCATCCAATAACTCATCATAAAAGCAGCCTTATTCTAAGGTTTAAAAATATTCCATTGTGGCTCTTCCTCGGGGTACTCCCACAGAAGATGTAACACACATGCCTGTTGGCACAACACGTGCCAAGAGCCATACGTTACATCCTTAGGGAAATAAACATGACGTGTTCAGAATTTGATGCTAATCTTACCTCTTTATTCCACTGAAAACTTCTAAGTTTTCTTTGGTAAAAAAAGAACTCCAGCAAGGTTCAAACCACCCTTCTGTAAAGCTATGGAGAAAAAAATCCATCAAGTGCTTCATACAGTTTTCTCATAAATTGCTCCACCTGTGATCCAAAATATCAAAAGTCTGTCGAGATTTACTGGAAAATATCAGAGAAGTGTAGAAAAAAGAACTTAATTTCTAATGCAAAGATGGGGAAAATCGAAACAATAATAATAACCCAACTGCATTTTTAGTCTTTCTCATGAGCCGAATAAGACGGTAACTATTTTCTTTTTCCATTGCAATTGAAATACAATATCTCTGTAACACATGAAAGTGTTGTTGACATTTAAGCAGTGCAGAAAATTCAGAAACATCTTCTGGTTCAGGTGCTAGTAACGTCATCAACAACTGTGTCAGAGATACTCAGTCCAGAAGCTGACTTTTAACTGGAGAGAAATTTTTTTGCTGTTGTTTTTCCTTCAGTCAGACATCAGATCATCTTTACCTTAAGCTTCTGAGAGTACATTACAGACTTCATTTAAAGCACAGTACAGCTTCTCCATTTTGTTTATGCTGTTGTGGTCTTAGATTAGGATTTTGCCCTCTCAAAAATATTTGAATAATTTTTCACATATACACATGTATTTACAATTAAAATGATGAAGAGAATATCAGGTAAGCCAAAAAAGAAATCAGAATAAGGCCCTCTAGGAGCATATCTAATATATTCTATAAGCCAAGTGATATCCACCTCAATGTGCAGTTCATGTTTTGTCTACTTGTTTCTTAAATTTATGAACAATTATGCTGTCTCATCAGAGAATAGTAAATAACCTTCAATGCATAGCAAACATTAAAATCTTATAATTCTTAAAAATCAAAAACAAAATAAAACAAAAAACCCTAACAGTTATAAAAAGCCATTAACTGTCTTTCAAATTATATTTGTAATACCGTTCAACAAATTAACATGTAACACCTATTCCTCATGTTGAAAGACCTTTTAACATTTTCATTGGCATTGATATGTCCAAAGCACTGTACCTTGCTTTTGTACAGACCCTCCATATTTACTAAGTTTTTCCCCAAAACAGAATCTTCCCAAAAAATTCCTTTTACATATTGGAATTGGTTTAATGAGCAACACATCTTCAACTAAGAAGAATTTAATGTCCTTCTACTTTTAATTCTTGAGAGCTATCCTACAGACATCATTAAAAAGGAAAAAGCAATTATTTTAAATGACCTTCATATACTTACTCTGATAGATTCCTTAGTGAAGACAGACAGAACTTCATCGATATTTAAACTAAAGGAGATCCTGAGTCCATGTGATAGATATTTAGAGTCAAATCCTGTGCTGTCATGAGCTCAGGCAGCGCAACAGAAATCACAGGCAGCACATCCATTCTCAGCAACTCGAAATTCAGACCTCACAAACAATGCACGTGGAATCATTTGGGTTGGAAAGGACTTTTAAGATCACCGTGTCTGACCGTAAACCTAATGTTATGCCCATTAAGGCTCAAAATGCCTATTTAGAAACCAGTCAAGTATTGAGAATCTTCTTTCTTTGAATCAGAGGCTTTTTATATATTTAAAACAAAATCAGACTACTGCCATTACTTGCAAGGCTGGAAGAACAGGTATATTATATAGGATTCATTGGAGCATGCCTTTCTTTTAAGATTAGTAAGTAATAGCAGAGCTCCAAATTTTGTAATAAATACATAGAAAAAGTCTTGATTTTTAAACCATAAAGAGAACTGAAAGCTCTTTATAGTGAGGACCAGTTTCCTTCAATTGATTGTTAAAGGCCATTTTTGGTCTCAGGTTTGGCAGTGTGGGAGGCAAAAAGAAAGGAAAAAGGAGAACAACTGTCTATCTTTAAAAAATACATTAAATTCACTGCAAGAAATAAATCTGATGGGAAGCAGAAAATCCCAAACTTTGCATTATTCTGGTTTTTGACAAGTGAAACTTTCTCTATTTTTAGTTAGGTTTATATGAGTCTTGTCAAGAATCACTGTTAATACTGACAGCTTTATTATTTCGAAATTTCTTTTGCTGTTACTGGAAACACTCCTTGGACCACATAGGCTAACGCAATTATAACACAACGATAGGGGTGAAGAGAGCAATATTTATGTTGCTGTATGTTAAGAATGAAACTTGGCACTGCAAGCACTGCACTTTTCAAGGGTATGTATGCATGTACTGGAAGAGGACCACATTTTCCTCCTAGAGGCGAGTTTATAAAACATTGCATTCACAGCCAAAAAAGTTTTTGGCCATAATTGAAAGAGGCATAAAAACATATTGCCTCTTTCAGTAAAACCCATCTTATAACTAAGTTCTTTTAAAACTCTTTAACATCAAACTTGTTCTCTGCTCACAGAAAATGCTTATTGGATTACAGAAACTAAACTTCTTGTAAATGAAAGCCTTTCCTCCAGCATACAAACACATACACATGTGTGCTCTGCATTCTTAAATATGTATTTTGGTAACACTGCTCAATGAGAACACCCTTTATAATATTCACCAAGGAAAAACACTGCTGAAATCATAACTGCCCTTCTGCAGGGATTGAAAAGCTAATTTTATGAATGTTAAAGCCCAACTACACCAGCAACACTGAATTTTTTTGGAATTTTGTTTCCAATTTACCAGTATTCTGATACTCTGTATATCATCTAATTTCAGGTAAACAATCTGAGACCTAAGTGTACCATCATCTGACTCCTACAGTCATTTACTCAGGTTTTTGTAAGTGGAGTAGCAGTAGTATGAAATATATAGGCAAAGGATTATAGTACTTGATGGCTATGAGCATCCTAGTCTTCAGAAGCCCTGAAAACTCAAATGAATGCTGCATATCCAAAGTTGCAATTCCAGAATTTTCAGTCCTAAATTCCAAATTACATCAGAAGACTTCCCATGACTTCATGCATCTCTGAAATCGCGACTCTGAGCAATAACATGTGAACATCGACTTGGCTGAAATAAGAAATTTGATGATTAGAAAAACAGACTGGGCATCCACTGAACTAGGGCTAGCTCCAATTTGCAACCATGAGAACCTCCCAGACTGCAGGCTCTCACCAGCACAAGAAATGAAAAATTAAATTCACTAGAACCAAAAGCAATTTAGTGATTGAGTGAGAGCAAAGAAGATCCCATGCTTTGGCCTCTGTATTAAACTACTCTGGTCTGGAACTTTTCCAAAAGAAGTTGACTTCCCCTTTTTTTCTGACTTTTGTTTTGCTTCTGGGAAGATCACTGATGGTCCCACCTTCCTAATTTCGAAACTGGGACAACTATCTGCTCCCACACTTCAAATCTGTGCTGTCAAAAGCATACATTAATGTCTAGGAACTCCAGTGAAGGACACCACCAAAGAAATTTCAGTGTATGTAGTACTTGGGCAAAAATTCAACTGTAGTAATGGTAGTTGAGCTCCACAGGATTTTGAAAGATTGGAAGGAAATTTGCTGGCTCTTGCTAAAGAAGAAAACTGAGTCTAAACAATAATTTCTCTTTTTCTGTATGTACTACAGAGAAGTGTATTCCTTACAGGTGGTAAAATACACAAAATGAGGTATGAAAAGAAATCCCTGACTCAGAGAGCCTGCCAGATTAGCAGAGAGGTGTTGGTGCACTGTAGTTTTATTCCTTTGCCTTCTGAAAAGAGGGTATCCCCTACCGAAAACAGCTGCTTTACTGCTATTGTGATATCCAATGTTAGCACCAGCATTTAGCTACTGCTAAAACTTTTCGTAGAAGACTTCTATGAAGAAAGTTCTCCGTAATTAATTACAGGTGCTGGCAATAGAAATGGGGAACTCCACCCATACTTACCTTTCCTTTAGTGGAATGATTTTAGTCATGAAAACACGAGAAATTATTGGAAATCATCCTGCAGTGTTTGCACCTCCAACAACCATCATCAACAACACTGGATGTCTCAAGTATGTAATCCTAAAACATGTTTAAAAATAATGAGGTGTTGAAGACTACACTCATGTGGAGGTTCTTGAACACTTCTCCATCACCCACTTTATGTGGTCTTGGCCCACACAAGTGTCCCAGCTGGATCCACATCCCCAACTCCAGCAAGGCTGGATGGGAAAATAAGGGATAAGGCTTAGTTCTCACAGCTGGAGCCACACTCAACTCTCTAAGCTAACCAGGAATAATTGCACTCTGAAGGCTCTGCCTTCAAACTCACCATTTCTGGGAATTCAGGCCTCTTACTCCAAAGTTCTGGAAATGAAGAACATGAAGACAGGAGTTCAAGTCTGTGATTTTTCAAAACCAAGTGAATAGGGAATCTTTCCCTGCTTGCAATATGAAGTCCTCAGAGGCAACAAAAAACAATGCACCCACACAATACTCTCAGTTTAACCCTTTTTCTGGATCAATTGCCCATTTCCCAGGAGACTATACTATACAGCTGACTGCAGGCTTTTCTGCAGTGCATTTCTCCCAGTTCTCTCCCTCTCTTCATGACATGTTTAGAAATACATATGCAATCTTTCCCATTAATCCAATGAGTGTCTCTAGCTCTGCAATTCATTGGAATGAGAAGCTTGGATAGCAATTTTACTTCAATGATTATTCAATCTACAATTTTTAAATGGCCCCTGGAGGAGGGATTACAGCCCACACCTCTCTCTCCAGCTGCCTGCCCTCATCACTGAGTTGTGTATTCAGCCAGATAAACACCCTGATCATTAAGTTAAGCATTCAGATGCACTTTCTATAGCAGTTTATGTACTTTTAATGCAACCTGCATGCACCAGTTGTCAGAACCAGCAAGGCTGTCCCTCGGACTATGCTGCGGCTGTTCTTTGAACACTGTTTTATCACTGTTGGCCACAAGTACTCAGTCATGAACAACAAGGGGAAAGCCTTTCGCCTCTGATCCCCAGAGCATTAGATGTTCACCCTGAAAGGTGAGGATCTGGACTAACTTGCCAAAAGGATAAGACACAGAAAGACTTTCTTCTCCCCCAGCTTGTGCAGAGCCTGTGATGTTTGTTGAGTTCCGAGCAGAGCAAAGGAACATGAAAAATTACATTTCCTGAGAGAGTTTGCTAGTGATCAAGGCAGAAAGCATCTGGGTCAAGTTTAGAGTTTTTCTGAAGAAGCCCCAGAGCAGGAAATTAAATGCTATGCAAAAGTCAATGTCCAAATGTTAGGCATTTGTTGACTTCCAG
>VZRO01001053.1:2058-12405 GCA_013397915.1 Daphoenositta chrysoptera
GGGGGGGGCGGGTGTGGATAATCCCCAGCATCAGAGGGCCACCTCCCACCGTGCACCACCCAAACATGCTTTGTCCCTGTCCACCCTCTCTCTTCCTGCCTCCAGCTCAGGACTTCTGTCCCACCAGCTCCAACACAGGGCCTTGGGCACACAAGCAGAAGAGACAACAGTGGTCCCCAGACAGGCCTTGGGTGTTGAGTTTCCCCCCAAGATGTCCTCCCCCTGCAGGGAGCCCATGGGTGCCAGGTGGGTCTCAGCTCCACATGGCGCTGAGGGCCCCTTCCAGCAGTCCCTTGTTCGTTAGGGGGCTGCACCTGCAAGAGGGTGTTTCAGACACTGCTGTCACACAGAGTGTTTTACCACAACCCCGTGAGACCTTATGCTTCTGGGACAGGCAGCATCAGACACAGAACGGCGGGATTGATCTCTGGGCTGATGTCCCGGCCCTATCAGGCAACCCCAGACCTGGACAAAATGCCCTTTCCTATCAACCATCCTCCATATGCTCTGCACCATGTCCAGGTCCTTGGCAGATACAGGTCCTGGCACAGGTGCTTGTCCTGGGGGGAAACATCATTCCAAATGAGCAGCAAGGTGCCCCTTCATCTGCTCTGCACAGTCAGACAGCAGCACTGGCCAGGAGGGAGGGATGGAGGGGAGGGGACAAAATATCTAAAATCCTCTGTAGGAAACAACCATTTTGTTGAAAGCAAAATAGAGAAGGAAAAAGAGCAGTGAAGTCAGAGGAAGTTCAGACAGGAAAGCAACCCTGAGCAGAATGAAGAGCATAGAATCATAGAAGTGCAGAATAATTTGGGGTGAAAAGGACCTTTAAAGGCCGTTCAGTCCAACCCCTCTGCCATGGGCAGGGACACCTTCCCTGCTCAGAGCTCTGAACAACCTGGCCTTGAATGTTTCCAGGGATGGGGCATCCACCATATGTCTGGGTAACATGTGCCAGTGTCTCACTACGCCTCACAGTAAAAAATTTCTTTCTTATTATCTAGTCTGAATTCCCTGTTCCCCCTCCAGCACTTCCACTTCCCATTTTCCCTTCAGCACCTCCACACATCTTCCTCCTGCACCCTCTCCCGTCTCCATCCTTTCTCCTAGCAGAGCCACAGGTTATCCAGTACCTCCTGACTAGCTTCTTTGCCAACATCAGCTCTGCTGAGGTGTCAGGCGTGGCAGTCGTAGGGGACATACCCATCTTTACACTGGATCCTGCCAACTGGAGCATCCACTTCCACTGGTCCTGGGCACGCCAGGCCGCAGCCGAGAGTGACGGGGAAAAGATGTTGTCCCAGTACAGAGTTGCTCTGCGCAATATGATCCGATTTGTGCACGACACAGTTCAGCAGACAAAACAGCACTGTGAGTATGGGAACGAGCCCTGCCAGAGCCCTAGTCCTTCTCCCCAGGTTCCATCTGTGGCCACTTCCCCATCAGGACGGCATTTGTGGGGTGTCTCACAGGATGCAACAGCTCCTGAAACACTGCAGCTGCTGGGGCTGGCAGGCGTAGGTAGGGCAGCAGACCAAAAATACCCCTTGGGGCTTCTGCTATCTGGCACAGGGGACCCATCTGTGTGTCGGGGAGCTGCCACCAAATTTACTGGAGCTGCAGGATTGACACAGCAAAGATCATGAAAGAGAAAACTGGGGGTAAATATTTTGGGGAACAGAATTCTTCTTAAGCAAGCACCCCACACTGGTATCCACTCCATTCTTCCAAGGGGCCTGAGGGCTTGCAGGGTGTCCAGGCGGTGCGGCTCGGGGTCAGCCCAGACAGAAACGGACCCCTCACTGCACCAGCAGCAGGTGGCCCCAGAGCCTCCAACAGGCAGAGCATGGCAATGCTCAGCCAGCAGGTAGAGACGTCACGAGCCAGGTGTTTGTGAAGTGCAGAGGAGGGCAAAAGAGGAGAGGGAGGTCTTCATATGGGTTTCAAAGAGATGCTTATTCCAGGGAGGGCCCAGGGATAAAGACAAGGAATGAAGAGTGTGCAGGGCTTTTTAAGGAGGGGAGGTACAAGAGGCAGTAGAAAGTGGATGACCAATAGGATTACAACATGGGAGGGTCCAGGGTAGGATTGACATGGTATGAGTCTAATGAAGAAGGAGTAGGGAGTGGGGGTGATTCAAAACAGCCAATGGGATATAGAGGAATGAAGAACCTTCTAGAATAAGGGGCAGTACAAACTTCAGGGGAGGAGACTTAACAAACTGAGTGACAGGGAATGGGGTGGGGTATAGAGTCCAGGGAGGAACCAACAGTGTAGGGGAAAATGACGGGCAAACCATTTGAGGGAGAGAAGACAATTAACAGTAAAACCAAAACCACACCACCACTTCAGTGTCTCCTGAAGCATAGCCTTATGCCCTGCTGCCCATTGCACCCCGCTCTCCACTGCACCCCCATATGTGCCCTCAGCCACATCCCACCTCATGCCACCCACGTTTCACACACTCATGGGACCTCTCCACTGGCTTTGCCCTTGACAGACCCATTGGTGGTTCAGTTACGTGCAGGCTGTGTGCTGTACCCCAGTAGGACAACCCGGGGCTTCCTGGATGTCAGCTGGGATGGCAGAGACCTTGTAGCTTTTGAGGTAGATAAACAGCGCTGGGAGGCTCGGCAGCCATCCCAGCAGGCAGAGCTGGTCAGTGAAAGCCTCAACAGGCAGAAGTCTGTCAGAGTGTTCCTGGAGTACCTTCTCTCCATCTGGATGTGCCAGAGCAACTTCCTCGCCTTGAAGAGGTATGGGAGGGCAGCTCTGGAGAGACAAGGTGAGACCACCGTGACCCTGCAACAGCAGCCTCAAAGCCCCCCACACTGGGGCTAAGCCGTGCCCCACCAGGGCTTGCCCCACCCCTTTGCTCTCATTCCCCAGAGCTGCCTGTGGCCACGGTCTTCACCCGCACCCCCAGCCTAGACCAGCTGCTGCTTGTTTGCCACGTCACTGGCTTCTACCCCCGTCCCATCAGTGTGGCCTGGCTGCGGGATGGCCAGGAGGTGCCTTCAGGCCCAGTGCTCAACACCAGCACCATCCTGCCCAACGCTGACCTCACCTACCAGCTCCGCAGCGTCCTGGCTGTGGCCCCCCGTGATGGGCACAGCTACGTCTGCCGTGTGCGCCACCACAGCCTGGGCACCCGCAGCCTTCTCATCCCATGGGGTAGGTGCCACCCATGGGGGATGGGGTGCAGGCTGCAGATAGCAGCCACTGGCCCTGCGATGGGCAGCTCCTGACTGGTGCTGCCACCCTCACACAGTCGCCCTCTTCTCTCCCCATCCCAGAAAACCACAGTGGAGCTCCAACTGTCAGCATCACCATTGTGGTGCTGCTTCTTGTGGCCACAGCCTCTGCTGGGGGATTTTGGTGGTGGAAGCGCAGGTGAGCTCTCCCTCCCATCACCTGCTGTAAGATTTATGGGCATGTAGGTTGGTCCAGGGGTTGCAGCAGCAACAGCTCTGTAGGCGTGAACTCCCTGGCTGTCAGCACTGCTCGTGGTGTCCCGCCTTTGCAGGAAAGGTAACGAGGCTACATGGGAGACCCAGGAATTCATCATTTGAGGTCTGGTGGCCCAGCAAAAACTGCTTGCTCTCCTTTCTTACGTCATGTCCCACCCCTGACCCATCAGCCCTGACACAGTTTTGTTCTGGAAAACCACTGCATTAAACAGCTACAAACTTCCCTTAATGCATGTGGCTCCTGTGTCTCTCAACCTTCTTCCCCCTCAGAAGGTTTTCTCAGGAAACCCCTCAGCACACTACAGAGACTCCATATTGCAGCCAGGAAGACTCTTCCTTTTCCTGGACTGTGGTTGGTCTCTACCTGGCAAGTCAGGAGAAGCCAGTCCTCTGACAGCCCCTCCCACATCTCTCCATGGCCAGTGCCTTTTCCTGACAGAGCAGTTACCACCTGAGACCAGACCACTGTGGAGCTGCTGAGTGAGATGTGGGATGGAGCTGGCCACAAACCAGGGAGAGATGAAGAGACATGAGCTGTTTCACTGGGGAGAGAAGGGGAAGGGGGACCCAAGTGACACCCCTGACATCCCTGACATGGGAAGGCATTGTGAGCGCATCGAGCTGCTCCAGCTCCAGGGCTGATCTCACCCTCTGTCCAGAATGGTTTCAGATCAGGATCTCCTCCACTCCTGACTTCTGCCCCCATGCCTGCCTCGTGTCTCTGTAAAAGCTGTAAGGATGGGGGATTGTCACCCTTCCACTATGCCTGACAGCCATGAAAGAGCCACACTGAGGCTCTGGGAGGCTCTGAGCAACACACCCCACAGCAGAATGTGAAATGAGGATTGTCATCAGTTCATTATGTATAGTCCATTGCTCCTTCCTCCTCACTCTGCTCCAGTGTGGAGTCCCACCCATAGGAAACAGTCTTCCACAAACTTCTCCAGCATGGGTCCTTCCCATGGGCTGCAGTTCTTCACAAACTCCTCTAGCATGGGTCCTTTCTATGGGGTTGGTCCTTTAGGAGCAGGCTTCTCCAGTGTGGATTCCCCTCAAGGCCGCAAGTCCTGCCAGGAACCTGCAGCTGCACAGGGTCACAGTCTCTCTCAGGCACACTCACCTGCTAAGGCATTGGGCTCCTCCAAAGGCTCCAAGTGGATGCTTGCAGGTGTGGACCTTCATGGGCTGCTGCAGGACAGCTGCTTCACCATGGTCTTCGCCACAGGCTGAATGGGCACCATCTCTGCTCAGGTGCCTGGAGCCAGCAGAGTCCCTGCCTTAACGGGCCGAGCGAGCTGCCAACGATGACCCGTACCACACCTGATGTCACCTGATGCCCAGTAGATCCCCGGCACCACTGCCCCGCCTGCCTCACGCTTCCATTGGCTATACCACGGCCCGTTCGCCAATGGCATTTGTGCTCCTCTAGCGTCACCGGTAGCCGGGCAGGCCTTGGGCAAGCACGGTGGGGTGGTGGGCTTGACCCGGACCCCCCATCCCTGCCCTCGGCCGCATCCAAACCCCGGCCTGTGCTTCCAAGCATTCACTATGGCTTCCCCCCGATTCCTCAGGCCCCCAGACCCAGCCCTCAGCCTCCCCCAGCACTGAAGAGCCGGGGATGAGCTCAAGGTGTTTCCCGCCTCAGCTCCAGATTTCAAGATTAAGGTAAAAAGCCAGAAGAACGTTCATAATTGTCAGGTCTGCTTGAAAACCCAAAGCCATGCTGGAGCACCTGTCTGGGGGAGCCAGAGAGACATGGTGAAATAATCCAACCATTTGGTCCAGAATGATCAGAGCTCTGTGGACCTCATTGTCATCCCATTGTTTCCCTCCGTCTCTTTTTCTGTATGCACATACCTCTGGGCGCGCGGCGGCTTGAGGGTTCAGCCCTCGCCCAGAGAAATCAGAGGGGAAACCCTCAGTTGTCTCGCCCAGCAGTCGGGGAGTCCCCGAAAGCGGGATGGGCAGCAGAGCCTCTAGCCAGGCTGCGCAGGCTAGGAGGAAATCCCTCAGCAGAGGGTGGCAGAGCAAGCCGGAGGAGAAGGGCAAAATAGAGGAGGTGGGGATCCGATGTAGCTTTCGGTAGTTTATTGAAAGACAGGGATCGAATCCTAAATTCTGAGGGTTGCACAGGGTTAAAAAGGGGGGAGACAACAAGGGGTGTATACAAAAATTGGCCAGTCAGAACACAAGCCAGAAGGGTCCAGGGACTGACACTCAGGGCAAGAACCAACCAGAGAGGGCTCAAGGGGAGGAACAGCAGCATCATTCAATGGGGAACAGAACTGGGGAGAACTCTCTGGAAATAGGGGATTGTTCACAGGAGATTGACAATTGATTGACAGGGGGGAAGGCGGGGAAGGGGTCCGGGGTGAGATCAACAGGGAAGGGGGAAAACCGGGAACAAACCATTTAACAATATCCAAAATAAACAAACCACAACACATACCTGTGTGTACGTACACAGTGTGTGTATAAAAATACTGAAAATTTAAACTTTCAAATTTCATACCGAAGCAATAAAATCTCTCTGTTTGGGTGGGTTATCCTGCAATTCCCCCTTCTTTTATGAAACATCTCTTGCTAGTGGGTATGCCAGGCAGAAATCCGAGACACCAAGGTATGGTCATCTTTGGGGACTGACACCAGCAAAAGTGCTTCTAATGAGCTGCAGGGTAAAACTTTTATTGTAAAATAAATTAATTGAAGGATATTATAAACAGAAAAGATTAAAACTTACCTGATCTGTGAACATTTTGTCCCGTATTCAAACGTGGTCTCTGAATGCTTTCAAAACCTTCTCACTGGTACCAGTTTATTTGCAGCTGGCTGAAAACCAGGCCCAAACGCCTCAGGGGCCAGAGGGCACCTTTTAACAGATACCTGGACTCTGATCCAGCCATACCCTATAGCCCTACTAATAACTTTGAGAAAGAACAAGGCCTATACACCAATAATCAAGGTTTCTTAGGCCATTGGTTTGTCCCGGATGGTCACTAATGCCCAGAAAATGCTTTCTTGCCTAAGTTGTTAATGCCTAATTAACCCCACATATCTCTACTATAGATACAAGTTTTCTATTCCCCCTTAAAGGGATTGAAGACCCTGATATTTTCCAATCAAGGCACACACTTTCCAAGAGGCACAACAGCCTATCAGTTACACTCCAGTTACTGGGAAATAAGATCCACGTGGAGTATACATATGTCAGATGACACTTTGTACATATGCAGAAAATGCATTAGCCATTAAAAACCTGCTGATCCCAGGACTGCATACGCACTCCAGATCCCTCTCTCAGTGTTCCAATGGAAGTTACAATGCAGATGAAGACTGTCAGCTTTGGCAACCTTTCTTGAAAAATAAGCTTTCTCAGGACTTCCTTCAGCTCAACCAAGCTCAGCAGCAAAGAGCAACTGTGATTAAGTGGTTAATAAATTACTTTCTTTTCACTTGTAGTGGGCAACTCAAGTCTTACCTCCTGCATCCACGATAACTGTTAAAAATTACCAAATCCTTCTGGCTATGGCGCATGGCACAGGTTTCACAGCATCTTTTTTCAGCCCTGTGGAGGGAGGGGATATTTTGAGCCCCATTTTAGAGAGAAGGCGCTAAAACAAAAGGAGAGGGATTCATCCTCCCTCATTTTCCATGTTCAGGTCAAATAAACTGATCTGGTTTTTCAGAGCACATGGAAGGATGTAGGTGGCCCTCCCTCTGTTCCTCAAATGGGAGAGACACCATGTGCATCTCTGCCAGCCAGGTGTTACGCTTTTCACCTGATGTTGGTTCCTCCAGACCTGCTTGTTAAGCTTTTCTGTCTTAGGCAATTTCTCCATCACCTTCTTCAGTAATGCCTACCTTATCAATGGTCTGCAAAAACGAATTACCACCTTCCCTTCCATGCTTTCCACAGTAGTTCAGCAGAGTGGGAAGTGCATTTGCATCCACAATTTACAACTGAGAAACCTAAATTGTTCTTTCCAAGCTATTTCCTGTCTGGAGCAAACATATTTAGATAAGGAGGGAGAGCTATCTCTCTGTCATTCGTTTCCTACAAATAATCTGAATTTAGTTAATTCTGGCCTGAATTTTGGAAGCTCATCCATCCTTGGCTAATTACACATCTTTTTATTGCCTTCTCTGTTTTGTAGAGAAAAAGCAGTAGCATGCTTATTTTAGGTTGTAGCTATCTGGCTGCTGGAATCACTCAACCTCATACACCACATCACCTTCCACCAGCTCAGACCCATGTCCATGGTCCATACCGCTCACTTGGAATGTCTCCCTGACTATAGCCTCTTTTACCTTCACTTCTGCTACCCACTCCCAACTGTCTGTACTGGCACTGCAGTTCCTGTGAAACTGTGCTTGTGCAAGTGAGTTGTGTCTGATGTTTTAAAGGTTTGTTTCCCCAGACCTAAAGGCAGCATCGCATGGAATGGCAGAGAGATAGAGGGCAGCAGTTCTGCTGTGGAAGTCTGGGAGCAAGTGCTCTTGCTACTGGAGGTGATAATTTGCCACCTGGAAGTTGCTTTTCCTTTACCTTTCTTTCTCATGCTGCTGGAAAGAGCAATGGCTGGCTGTGAAGGAAAGAGCAGCATTTCAACTGGCAGTGAGCAAAACTGAAGGCAGTAGCAGCTCTAGCAACTGTAATTTTGAGGGCAACACAGATGGACTTGAATACCAGAGTAAAGCTGAAATCTGAAAATATCTCTCTCTCTCTTTCCTCTCCCCTTTCTCCCTCTCCTGCCAGCCAGAGTGATCTGAGCACTTGTGCTAATTCATCAGCTGATTCAGCTCTTTGCTTGGAAATTTTTTGCAGATGACAAGAGGTCACCTTAAGTCAACACTCATAGTCCCTGTGATAATAGCCTGAGGATGGAGAGATCAGCTCCCTTTAGGTACTGGGATCTGGTTTCCTTCATGCTATTTGTTTTTTGGTGGGGTGGATTTTTATTTTGGGGGTTTTTTGTGTTTTGGGGTTTTTAAAAATTTCTTTTGATAATCTGTGTATAGAGACTTCAACCAGTGTTGAAGTAGTGTACTGAGAAATAGTATGCTAAATTTTAATCCTCATAGCTGTGATAAACAGGGAAAGAGCGTTCAAGTCATTATTGCAATCTTCATTAAGTATGTTGGTGCTGACAGACTATTTCTCTGGAATTTACTGTGGTTGTTGTGTAAAAGAGAAGGAAAAAGCTTTTCTTCTCCTAAAACCTTCTTTGGATATTTCCAAGGTGATCTTGCATTTCCTTTTTTTTTCTCCAGAATGAGTTTTAATACTTTGAAAAAGAATTTTTTTTACTCTGACGTGGGCTACATACACCGAACAATCTAGAGGATTTAAAGTTCATTTTCACCTAGTTGTGAATTTTCCCTGATCTACTTGTTCATCTAAACTATGTATTAGCTTCAGTGGAACTGTAACCAGATTCAGAAATGAACTGGTCAAAGTTTAAAACCTATTCAAGTGTACAAGCCCTACCTGAACCCCACCTTAGAACGAAAGATCTGAATTCCAAGGCATCACTCCCATGGCAAGCTACACTTGCAACCTGAACTCTTGAAATTTGGATACCTAGGTACAAACTGGAGAGGCTTTTTCTTCTGGATGGGCTGATCCCCACCATACCGTGCAGAAAATGGGAATGCCTCCATTTTTAGGAAGTTTTAATAAAATGGTGAGAAAGCAATGACATTCTGTGGCCCAGCCCTGATGCAAACAGCATAGACCTGCCTGGCTGGCTGCCGCGGCACTAGCTGTCTGGCTAGTGACCACAAGTCCTGGGCACCCGCCCAGATGGGAGAGGAAGGCAGAG
Organism: Daphoenositta chrysoptera; assembly: GCA_013397915.1. Lineage (NCBI taxonomy): Eukaryota > Metazoa > Chordata > Aves > Passeriformes > Daphoenositta > Daphoenositta chrysoptera. The sequence continues at coordinate 11,354 of VZRO01001053.1, forward strand.
GCTGCTCGTGGGCACGGGAAGGTCGGAGAAGTTCCAGTTTGGATTCACCAGACCCACCGGTGGTACGGGCGCGCTGGAAGGTCGGGACGAGATGGAGGGGCTTCCCGTGGTAAACAGGAGAGGTTTTATTAGGGCACCGGGATCGTGTGGAGAAGCCCAACAATGCCTTTTGCAATCAGAGTTATACCCTTACGAATGGGAGGTGAAAATACAAAAGACCTAATGGTGCAGGGACGCGGGGTTTGAATTCTGGTGGGCAAGGGGTACAGAAGCAATGGGGAGCGTTGTGGGAGGTAAGGAATACTGTGGGCCAATGGGGGATAGGGGAATACTGAACTTTCCAGAAGGAGAAACCAAATGCAGGGGAGAAGGGGAGGAGATGGCAGTGGCCGGTTATGGGGCAAACCAATACTCTTGCAGGGAGCCTGCCATAGCATACTGCAACATCTCCTCCTTTTCTATTTATTGAAAAGGAACCAAAGGTAGTTATAAGGGGTTTAATAACCAGGCATTTCAAAATGGGGTAAGTTAAAGAGTAAGGGGAAAGGGAAACATTCAGGGAAAGGCAACAGCTGGAAGAGGGCAGCAAGATCTTTTTCTGATGGGGTGCGGCGTTTGCGTCTCTTCCACGCTGCTGCCTTAGGATTGCCATTGTCAGATGGGGTTAGGTGCAGCTTGACGTACTTTGCCGGCACCCCCTTCAATCCAGCTGGGGTAGATACAGCAGCATATCCCCTTCCTCAGGCTAATAGCTTGAACGGGCCATCAGTTCTGTGGGACTCGGGGTCTTTGACTAGCACCATTGGATTTTCTTTCAATTTAGTTTTGGTCGAATTTTTAAAGTGCCGGTATACAGGGGNGGTATACAGGGGGGTCAGGCTCATCAAAAGAACAGCTCAAAAAATTAATGGTAAAGAGGGCCTTGCAGAGCAGTTCAGTGGGCAAACTTGTTTCTGCTCCTCCCCGCTGCTGGGCAAGAACTCTTTTGAGCATTTGGTGGGTTCACTCCACGATTGCTTGGCCTGTGCAGGAGTGAGGGATACCTGTGGTGT
>VZRO01001054.1:8353-25537 GCA_013397915.1 Daphoenositta chrysoptera
CAACAAAACCTGTCTTTCTAATAGTTTCTAATAATTTCCTTTTGTCTTGCATTCCCATATCTTGCAGTTTGAATGTTTCTCTGGTACCATCTAAGAGGGATGACAACTGAATGGCGTTTTATTATTTTAAAGTGCAGGAACGTTCATGATTTTCGCAACAAAACGCTGAGTGAATGGTTGGCCAACATAATGATTTTCTCATCTAGAAGTTAAAATGGGGCTAACATCCATTTTACAAATGGAACAAATGGCTTGTAGGAGCAGGTGGCTGTTCACAGGAATTACCCCAGCAGGTCTGAGGTTATGAAGGAAGAATATCTTGTGCTCCGTTTTAGTTATGCCTATACGGTTTCACTACAGATGGCAGTAGCAGTTTCCCCAGCAGGGCCTTCTAAAGACTTCACTGATTGACCATAAAACAATTGTTTTATGTCTTCCCCAAGGCACAAAAATCAGAACTGTGCCTAAGGAATTCTGGAATTCCTTTGTAGTCACAGTAACACTGAGGCTGCACGGTAACATGTCTAAAATACTGTTTTCCTGTAACTCAAGCTTAATTGGAAATTATCATCTAACAATACATAGAGTGTGTATATATAAGTATATATAAACACACACACACACAGTGTTTAGGTGTCAAATCTACTAAAATACAATCTTTAAACTTACTTAATTTTGTTGTAACGTTTATGACTTATTATGACAATTATTTATGTGGCTTAGTTTGCAAAGCTATTGTATTCCTTTGCTAGAGACAACAAAAAACAGGGGAAAAATTTTCTCCTACTGCAGTTGGTAAGGAAAGGAGAGATTTAAAAAAACAGTATCTAAAAAGGAGTTTCCAATGAAAATGTTGTCTTTGTAATAAATTGTTGAAACACACATTTTTTCTTGGATTGTTTAATATTCAAGTTGCTTCTTATGTATAGTTGTATATCAAGAGGAAAAAGAGAAACTGAACAAGGCAGCAATTTAAAATTCACTCTAAAATGAGAAATAAATGTCAGTAAAGTTTGGTTGGGGTTCATTTTTTTATTTTATTTCTTTCTGTTTGGGTTTGGAGGTTTTTTTGCTCTTTTTGGTTTTCATTACATGGTAGAACCTTATTGCTTCTGTGAGATTTCTCTTACTGCCCAGCAAGATGGCTGTTGGTAGAATTTGTATAAGGGGGATTGTGGCTGTTTCATGGAAATACACACACGTACAATTCTTCAGATAATTAATCACATCTATTCTGTGTCATATCTGGCACACTTACAAAACCATGACAGATCTGGCCAGATTTTGGCTCTCCCTTTGGGAAAATACAACTACTGTATGTCAAATCTTGCCAAATTAATGCATGTAAAATCCCTACTCTTGCTACAGTGGTAATAAGTCATACTCAAATACTTTTTTCTGTCCATTTTAATATGGATATTTAGTTAATAAACTATTTATTTTGTTATTTTAAATTGGACAGTGCCTGCAGTTAGTGATGGAAAAGGGTCAATTTATGCATGATAATTCTCTAGACCTGTATTTCTAATGAATTAAAGTACATTTTTGGAGGCAATTGTAGCATAGTTGTAGTTATCTGAACTCAAATGTTTCGGGTTTTCGTGTATGAGCATGGAGGACAAGATGAAATGATGTCACTTAATTGCTTTAGTCTGTGCAGTTAGAAGTCACCATCAAGATCTGAACATTAAATTAGTGAAAAAAAAAATCCTAAAGTAATTATTTAGCTTAAAATTCAATTTTGTCTTACTTATGTGACATGCAAGGAAAGAAATGCTTTGTAGTCCTGTGACATCTTGATTATTGGGGAACTACAGCCCATCATCGGTAATAGCTCCAGCTTTGAAAGACAAATCCCTGTACATGGGAAGGGATACATTGCCCTGCATCCCTCTGATACTTTCCAGAACTGAAAACTGTAGCCAACATTAAAGGCATTCTGTGGTAAAATTCTTGTAAATTTGACACCCGTGATAAAAAGCAGCTCTGCAGCACCCACAGTTAACTGCTAAATTTCAGGCACCAGTGGCATGATGTCGTTCCATGTCCATGAAATTACCCACGGCGTGTATTTCCCTCTCCTTGTGCTCAGGAAAGTGGCTGCTCCCTGTCAGTACCTCAGGAAAATGCAGTTGATGGAAGGTGGATGCAATGGTTAAGAACAAAACACGATATAAGAGTACTGTAGCATCCAGAAAGTTGATATGCCTCTTGCAAAGTGAAAAAGAGAAGCCAATCTAACAACCATTAGAGAAGAGAGATGGGTTTAAACTGAAGCATGTGGGGGACATTTTATTCCAAGTTCTTCTTGGAATCCTTATTCTGAAATAACATGTGTAGGCAGTATGTAATTTCCTTCCTATATCTACCACCTCATTAATACAGGTTGGCAGGAGGAAAAGAAAAATGAAGAAGAATGTGTGAGGCTTGCTACAGAAATAGTACAAGGGGCTTTTGCATTCTGTAAAAATAGGTGATTTGGGTGTTTCCCATGTTATCACTACTGAACAATTAAAACTGTGCTTCCATAAATATGTGGCATTAGATTGTGACACCTACCTGAGCTGCCACAAAACCTACCAACCAACCTGGGACAGCCTGGACTTTGTGTAAACACCAATCCTAGTTTCAAAATATTAGTGAAGTGCAAACCAAAGGACTTTATTCCTGTTTTGGTGGCAAAGTACATGGTGCATGTGCATTTCCTTGCATTTCATGTACAAATACACGGTTCGGTTAGTGGGTATAACAACAGATGGTTATTGGTGGGGGAAGATTTAATAATCCTGTGCTCACACCTAATATTTCCACGCTAACAGATGTGCAGCACAGTTGTGCTTCCTTGGGCCTCGTCCCCACGAGGTGTGGGAAGAACCTCTTTCGGGGACTGGGAGTTGTCAAACTCAGGCCACAGGGAGCTCATTTGCACAGGCTCCACGACCTGCAGCTGGAGCCCTGGGGGGTTTGCTCTGTGTCAGGACATCTGCAGCAGGTTTGCTTTTTATCTGCCAAGTAGCTGCCTTGGTTCACTGCGAGGGTCAGGATCTCAGGGGCTGCAAGGCTCACAAGGCCAGGAAGGCCGTGAAGATTTGGCTTTTGCTCTGCCACTGTCGTTGCTTTGGACCTGTTGAGCTCCATCGTGGTTATTCTTCCCTCCTATAACCCCATGGATGAAGCACATAGATTCTCCTGCATTCAGAGCAGAAACTGAATTTACCTGCTTCTTCGGTATGCACCCCACATTATATCCAGTATTAGTCAAAATAGGCATTTTCAGAAGTGAGTAAATGATGGCCCATTTCATGCTAAGTGGTGGTGAGGTGGCTCAAGAAAGTTACAGGAATATTACAGTGTTGTATAGAAAACTGAGTGCACCTCTCATACCTTTCCATTAATTATTTTTACTTCATAGTCACAGCTAATTTCCCCACTTGATTTGTAAGGTGTGTGCCAATCGAATGTAGCTTTTTAGTTTGTAATTAGTCTTTCTTTGCAGCTTGTGTATGGAAATAGTCATAATAGTCCGTATTTGAGCCAAGGCTTTTTGAAATTATCTTGCATCATCCATTTGTATAAAGTATGTTCTATATTTTTAGCTCATTCGAGTGACTGTAAGTTCTTCTAAGTTAATTTCAGGAGTTTAGAGAGAAGGAAAAGTGTTACGCTTTCTATTTCTTTTGGGTCTTTTATGACCTAAACTGTTTTTCATCATGGAACCTCTTGCTAAAACAGTTTTCTGAAAAGAAAACAGTGTTTACAAAGTAAACATTTTTTCTGGCTGCAAGATTGTTTGCTGTGCAGGAAGCAAACACATTCTACTTCATTACATATATTTTGAGTGTTTGAAAGGAAAATAAGTTGATACATTTTAAAAGTACAGCTCACAGACTTTCCGGCTGGAACCCACTTGGGAGTCATAACACATTTCCAGGACCTCCCCTAGTGAGACTCCTCAGATATCAGAGTAGTAGTGACTCATCGACCGCAGGAGAGGCAATTGAATTAAAACTTAAATATTTATGTGTCTGACTCACTCAAATTGCAAAACAAATACAGCCCGATTGCTGGGTGAGATATCTGTGTTTCTCAATAAAAGTTGAAGCTGGTGTTTCAAGAGCTGCAATGGCCTGAATTTGGCTGTTGGTCCTTGTTTTCACACCACTTTTTTTTTTTTTTTTTTTTTTTTTTAAGGGGTTTTCACAGCTTTACAATTGTGTAAGANAGTGGTTTTCACAGCTTTAGAACTGTAGAAGTAAGGCTATTACAGCTTAGTTATTAAATATGTCTGGAGTGCTTGATAGTAGTGACAGAAATGGAGCTGGTATGAGGTGGCTCAGCACAGTCTCTTGCACTCCTGACTGTTGCTTGGGGATGGATTGAGGGCACAATTCGTCCTCCCATCACTTCCCAGGCACACGAACAAAAAACTGAGAGCAAAAGAGAGGATGCTGCAGCTACTGCTGTGTTTTTTTTCCAAGCCCAGACACTGACAGTAACAGCCACCAGGTCAAATGTCTTCCTCTCCCCAGCGCAGCATCACAATCTTTGCAAAAGAAATTGAGTTTGATCCTCTGACGTTGTCTCTGCAGCTGGTCTTGCTAAGCACATAGAGCACAGATGTTGCTCCCCACACTGCAGCTCCCCTTCCCCTGCCTCAGGTGCCAGGTCTGGGACCCTCTCACTCCCCAAGTCAGTCTGTTTGGAGAAGGATATAATATATAACTAATTACCTTACAGCTAAGAAAAGCCTTAGCAGATCCCGCATATTGAAAACTGAGTATGTGCTTGCTAAAGTCATAATTTGAACCCAACCATTTTATAACACGTTTTCTGGTCCAAAGTCCTGATTTTTCAGCTTGCCTTTGAGCAAGAAGTTCAGGCATTTTTCTGTCATCAGCAAGATATGAGGTATTTCATGAGACCACAAATAAAGCTGTTGTTCTGCAAACACAAGTACAGCAGGTGTTCGCTTTTCTTTAGACAGCTTTCTAAGCAACACAAAAGTGTGATCTGAAAATACAACTAAATGTTCCATTCAATGTGCTTTATTTAAAGAATGTCTGATGTGCTACTGCCAATAATTATGAGTTCTTCATTGCCCATGGACAAATTATATGTTTTGTTTCAGTCATCCTTCCTCTTTTTTTTCTTCTAATGTTCTTCTTTATCCTTTGTTCAGAAATACCTTCAGCCACTCCAGTTCCCAGTTCTTAAATTTGTAGATTTGGCTTGAAATATGGCATCAATACATTCAAATTTAAATTCTACATGAGAGATGAGTTTTCCAGATGTAACTTATAATACTGTCTCATTAGGCTCTTCTTCTGATGCTGAATCACTCTGCTGTGCAGTGTATTGTTTATCCTCCCTCTTCTGGTTTCAGTAGGGATGATTCCACATATTAGATAAAATCAAATTAAGCTGGATTTTTCACAAATCTTGGAATCTTTGAGCTACTTCAGCTTCACAAATATTTTGAATTAAATTTGACTGTTCGGCCCCATTCTTAATTGTAGTGGTAACTGCATTGTGGAAAGGCACAGTTCTTACAAAAAATCACATTTCAATATTCTTTTGTGATTACAGGTGTATATTTTTTTATATTTTACCAGAAATATTAGTAGAGCATGGTATTATTTTTTTTTTCCAGCACACAAAAGTATTTTTTAATACATTTGGTACTTTCTTTTCTTAAATGCTGTTGCTTTTGTTGCAGGGGGGAGCTAAGTCTTTGGCTGTAGCAAAAGCTGGGAAGAGTTCATGTTTAAAAAAAAAGGAAATAAATAAATACACTGCTACCATCTCTGAAGGTCATAAAAATATTACGGATTTGAGGGAGCTTGATCAGTTTACATAAGGGATTACAAAAAGTGGTTGCCTGTAATACCAAGGGGCTGTACTTGATGACCTAAGAATTTTCTCCAGTTTTCCTTTATTAAAATCCAAGCGTAAGAGAAAAAACAAAACTGTGATCACTGATGTGCTACATTCCATGCACAGTACAGAGGCTGCTGCTCAGCCACTAAATTCTGAGTTCCTGGAGCAAGCAGAATTGCATGGAAGGGAGTGAAGGACATGGCTGAGCATCAGATGCTGCCCAGGCTGAGAAAAGCACCAACCAGTGTTTCACAGATTTCCACTTGTGATTTGCACATTGTAAACAGTAAATAACAGGTCATGCTGAGAAGACCTGAGCTCTAATCCATGTAAAAAGGTGAAAAAAATGCCAGTTTTTCCTGTGGGGCCTCTGACATCAATAACCCTAAGGAGCATTCTGACCAGTTGGCTAAAATTCACAGGCGACTCAACAGCGTGCTTTAGTTAAAGTATCAGAAGCTGCTTATGATGTTAATTAAAAAAACAACAAAAAAGTCTTCCCTGGGCTGTTGTATTGGTGTGGTTTCAGTTCTATTTCCACATCATTTCAGCCTGTTAAGAATAAATAACAAATATTATGGCATTCAGTTTTCACGGAGCTGCCTCATTACCACTTCTTTAACAATTCTCTACAGTCTGGCAACTATTTCACTATCTCAGCCAACAATACTGACCAATTTAACTATTTTCATTAAAAAACTCTACCCACATTTTATTGTAACCATCCACTCACAGGAAAATATTACCAGGCAGTCGGCAATGTTTGTTATTTCTATGGTATTTCTATATTATATTTGTATCAGCTTCACATATATCTGATGAAAGCTACATTTCTTGAAAGCAAACTAAGCATAAATGGTATGGGGAGGTTTAGGCTGTTTTCTTTAATAGCCAAGAAATTAAATTAAAATAGTATATTCTTAGTATGTTTTTCAGAAACATATTTGTGGCTTAAGTGCTTTCAAAGTGCCTTACTGCAGCTTCTAGAGATCTCCTAAAAGCTTTAATTATATTATTTTACAGTCATTTTAATCACATCATTATTATTCTTTAGCTGAACCAAAATCCTAATATATGTGCTGTGAATTACTATATTCAGAATTAATATAAAAGATTTCTGGATAAAGAAGAATATGTGTAATGCACCACGTTTTAAAAGTGGTATAATTTATACACAGTCTGTGAGAAGAAAGGTGAATTTTAAGCCTTGTATTTTCTGGGATTACTTATGACTATAATAACTTTTATCCTTTTGGCTGATTTGGCTCTTTGAAAAGATATGAACTCACCTTTACTGAATTTAGGCAGACAAATTGAGCCAAATCTTTTGAAATGCCCTATTGATTTACGTCAGTGAAAAACAAAAACGCCCTGGCTTCACCTGTGTAGAGCTTTAGCAGGATCACCTAGTTTTAGTCTTCTAAATGTGGTGGGATTCTTACTTTCCATAAAACTATTTTAAGAAGTTATAATCCAAAATAGAATACTCTGTTCTAGTGGTTTTTCCCACACAAATCCATTATGCATAATCCACTCTTGGCTAAACTTGTGCTTGTAAAGCCTGACTTAGCATGATCATTTAACTGTCATTCTTTAATTCATCTTATTTTTGTCAGTTGATTTTTAACATCTCTTGTGTGAAACCTTTCCTAAGATTTCAGATGATACAAGTGTCTTCACAGAGAACATTTTTTCTTTGAATATTTATAGCTATGATGAACAAAAAGTTACTTGTTTTGTGAATAGATTGTTGCTATTTTAAGGAACAGGAGTTTCACAAATGTGGGTGAATGACAGGAAAAGGAAAAGCAGATAGTCACAGCACAGATACAACTGGAAGGTCATGTAAAAAAAAAAAAAAACCAAGAAAACAATTACTGTCAGAAACAGGGATAGAAATAACTTTCCAGGGATCACCACAGACTGATCAGAGTTGATCTTATGAAAAAGTCTCTCAGGGTGTGAAACAAAGGGCAAAGGAGATACGCCACAGCAAGGAGAGCAGTGTGAATTATCTGTCACTTTTTGCATTTCTTTTCTGTCCGTGGAGTTTTCTCTCTTAAATACTGAAGATTTTATTTGAATAAAACCTATTTTCTTGATCCTCTGGTCCACTTTGGGTACTTGAGGTAAGAGAGGGTGGCAGACATATTCACCCTAAAGGTCTGTCCCATCTCACTGTGTAAGAAGTGTAAGAAAAGCTCAAATGGTGGAACACCACAACTTCAAATTTATTGCTTTTTCATCTTTCCACAAAATGAAGTTGTTTATGTTTCTGTAAGACAGCCTGGCATGTCTACTCAGCAGCAGTATTAAAGTAGTTTTCCAATATTACTTGTTTCATGTGAGTTTATATTTATTTATTTATTTGTCTTAATGTTGTGATTTCGTTTGGGTTAATAGGGAATTGCAGTGAATTATTTGAGTGTTCAATTACCTTAGAATGCCACAGTTGATAACAAAACACTGAACAATATTTTGGAGAAGCAATATTTTTAGATTTCATTGCTACTTTCCTTTATCTGTTGGTTGGTACAGAAGTTAATATTGTTTCAAAGGTGCCAGTAAGCATCTGGGAGCTGTGAGAGCCTCTTCCTTAACAAAAGCTCTGAATTTTACCATGATTTCAGTGTTTCTTCATCTCCCTAATTCATGTAACATACTGTGGGAAACTGGCTAATGCCTAGGTGCTCAGGTGAAAGGACTGGAGAGTTTCTGAATTCAAAGGAGCTTATTTAGCATGCAAGGATCCAGTGGATCACCAGCCTTACCCCAGCCTCAGCAAAAGCTGATCCAGCAATTCCAGGCACTGAAGGACTCCTAAGCCAGACAGCTACCATGAGCTTTCCACAAGAAAGGCTGTCTTTTACTGTCAGCAATCACTGCTGCTGTACCCATTTCAGCTTTTTTTTTTTTTTTTTTCCCTTTTAAATAAGGCCTGATCCAAGGCGAATGTGGGTTTCCAAAACCCAGCTGGAATTAGCCAGGTTCCAAACTGACTGATGTCTGCAACCAGCATGCAGTCTCTGAACAAGGCCAGTGGAAAATCACTGGCAGAGCTTTTCTTCAGAGGTGTAATCAGCCACGTTAGTGAGCAGGCCAGGCAGCAGGAAAAGGGGCACACCAAAGTGTTTTGGAGGAATGTCGTAGTTAACCTGCTCAGGCTGCCTTTGTGTGAGTGCCAGAGTGCAGCAATCACACATCCCTCCTTAAACACCCTTCACAGACATCTCACCACAGAGCCAAGACAGAGGAGGTCCCTGCAGAGGGAAAATACATTTTAGGTGTATCCATCTCATCCTCATTTTCTTGCTGCATCTAATATTGGGTACAAATGATTCAAGATTTCTCCCCACTGAAATCTTGGAGGGTTGCAGGTGCCTGGGTAGTGAGGGATGGACGTGCTGGGCTGCCTCTGCCCGTGCCTCAGCTCAGTGTGCTCTGCAAAGCCAGGCCCCCCAGGAGGGCAAAGCTGAAAACGATACCTGCGCACACATAAACATTTTTGGTCTAAACAATGGATCCTGGGGCACTTCATAGTCCCTCCAGAAAGACGAACCTCTACTATTGTGATCCTAATGATGGTGTAACTCTCACCTGTGAACAGGCTTGTGTTTGACATCTGTAAAAGTTTGCTTCCTCCTCAGGCACACTGCCCTCACAGCGAAGTGCACTAAATCTCAGCGGGGAAAATGGCTTTAACTGATAGAGACAACATAGGCTGGAGCCCATAAAGATTTACTGTCCTCAGTGCAACTAAGCATTGAAGTCCTTCTCTTGTGAATTAGCCCTCACAGGTATGTTGTTCCACTGATTCCTGAAGTCTGTGTCCAGATCCTATAAAAGTTCGAAAGTAGGAAATGTGTGCGTGTAAGCATGCAGGGAATTAAACAGTTTACAGAAATGGGTGTTAAATGTCAGCTGTGCTCTGAATGCTGAGTAATATAAGAATAACACATCTCGAGAATGTACTTAGATTCAGTAGAGTAGAGCAGAATAACACCCAGTCCTGAAGTGGGGCAACTCCTGCTGCTTGCAGAGGAGCCACCAAGGAGGTAGGGCAGTCAATGAGCCAGCTGATGATCCATGAGTCACAGGCAGGGATATTTATCACTAGAAGTCCTCTAGAGCAATTTTTCTCAAAGTTGGAGATAAAAATCCTCCAGTGCCTTATATTTATGCTCTGGGCACAAAAATTGTGCTTATTACTCTGCAACTTTACTACAGCTTTTTTGCTTCTTGACTTAACACATCTGAATTCAAAAGATGGTTTTTTAATAGTCAGTGAAGATGCTCATTCCATCTTGTTGGGGTTTTTTTTAAAAGATATCCTTTCTTTAGTGACTTCTGCTTTGTTTTGCAGCAGCAGAGCCCTAAGAGATGGAAAGATTTGAGAATCACTGAATTTGAGATAAAAGTCCTTGAAGGAAATCGTTAAATAGATTGTACTCCGTAGCAGGGAATTACCTCAGCTGGAAGGTGCCATGTTAACATTTTATTTTGGAAATCAATATTATATATTCTTACTTCTCACTGTCAAGATTCACTTAGTTCATGACATATAAACCTGTTCTCATAAACGAAGCATTCATCTAAATATTACAGAAAATGAGCTTGTAAAGGCTTTTAAATTGTCTCACAGGGTACTGTAACATTTTCCCCCACGAGCTGTTCCTATGTATAATACCTAATCTTGCTATCAAAGCAGTCTTGTAACAGAAAGAGTAACCCAGGCGTAATTACCTCCTGATTAATCGTCTCATTTGCATGTTTGCCACTCCAGTGCCTGTGGCGATATTGTGCTAAACACAGATGGGTTCTGGGGTTCTCCTCACATTGAGGTTTTGGTGCAGCTGCACGTGAAACCAGTGGTGGGAATAGCAGCACAGATGTAGCTGCAGCCAGCCTGGAGAAACCTGAGCAGAGCAGTCGCACCTTTCTTATGTGGAGCTGAAATTCCTTAGGGGTTATCTCCTTCCCCACGCATATTTAGAATTTTTGTACTAATCTTGCTCCTCTGCATCACATCTTCAATACATTTAACATGTGGCAGTGATTTCCACTCCAAGTGTGTTGCTTGGGACTCCTATCAGCAACAGTTGCTGAAATGTTCAGTGTCTCTCTCATGTGCAGTGTATTTAGTTTCTTTTTAACTTTTCTTTTTAGGCTTTTCTCTTAAATAAAAAAGTGAACTCTTTCTTCCAACTGTAAATGGATTATAAGAAGTCTTCTTGCATCTCTAATGCTGTCAAATAGATTAGGCATGTTTTAGCTCTCTGAACAGCCAACACAGACAGAAATCTGGGCTTGATAGAACCAGAATCAGATTTACTATGGCTGGTCCTGTATTTCATCAGTCTCTAGCCACATTATAAAAAGATGCCAGGAAATAATGTTGTGCTCTATGATTTATCACTTGCTTACACCCAGATAGACATTTGTATCCTTTTCCACTCTCTCCCTCTCTTCTGTTCCTCCCGAGATTAACTGGGTTTGTAATTTGATGGTTTAGTTCCAGTGCTTGTCTGTCAGAAGCAGCCATATTCATCCAGTAGGCTGTAAAAGCAGGTGTTTAATATTATTCTCCACTCTTGGAGAATAGTAGCCAGCCTCGGTACAGATATCTGCAATTTTTTGTGGTTTGAAAAGAGGTTTTGCTAAGTAGGTGCACATTGAATTCACAGGGTATTACAAATTAGGTTGTCCTTGCCCACAAAACAAAGTGTTTGTGGAAGGGGCATGTTGTTCAATTTTTTTTGTTGGTTTTTTGACGTTTTCCCTAAATATTCCAAGTATTTTGCATTATCATTTTAAATGCATTGCAAGTAGTCCTCAGCTCCTTCAAAGCATTTCTTCTGAGCTATAACCAAGATAAAGCTACTTAGCCTCTCTTTGTAGTACAAAAAGTTGTTTGGGTAAAACTGCAGCTCAGCCCCCCTGAAGAAGTTCAGTGATAAAAATATAGAAGAGATTTATTTCTTTGTCTTTGAACTAATAGAAAATACAACTTGTGGAAGAGGTAGAAAATTTGCATAGAAGCAGCAAGATCTACTGAAAAGGGGCAGCTTAAAAATCCAAGGATTTTCACTGAGTAACTATCTGAGGTTCTTTTTAAAATGTACATCACAAAAGCTGTTGCCTTGAAGTTAGTGGACAACTGTGTTATATTAGTCATGATTGAGCTTCTGAAATAAACAGCATTTTATACCAATTTGAGAGAAGTTAAAAGTGAAAATATGGCAGTAGGAGGACAATGATGTGTGTAGTATGAATAAAAGCATTGATAATATCACTCATTTTTCTAAATTGTTTTTTTTATTTGGCACCTATTAATTTTAATTATTTTTTCCTCTGGGAGCCACTTAAATCTGTTCCAAAAACATGTCCTTTAAATCCTGATAACTTAAATAATTTAAGTTTTTAACTGTGCTTCCAGATGGTATTAGCAGAATCCTTTGCATTATCTGCAGTGTAGGTGGTAAATAGCTGGCTTTCCTATTTTCTCAAAAACCCTGGCCAGCATGGGAAATTAAATTTAGAGAACAGCTTGATTTACAGCACCAGTGAATTTGCTTCCGTGACATATTCCCCAAGGCTCTGGCCACACTAGCACCAAAAACGTTTTACTTTGGGGTTCCTGGTAGTGAAACTAACTTGAAACTTGTAATTCATTGAAATATGGCAGAAATTAACTTCTAGAATGAAAAATCTTAACCTAAAATCAGAACATTGCTGTTAATAATCAGCTCTTTAAAAAAAAAAAAAAAAGTCAGATGTGATCCATCATCTTCCTGCCTCTTCTTCCCTCCTTTTTTTCTCAACATTCAAAATAACCTTCTTTAAGCTTTTAATCATTTTAAGTTTTAAAAACCCTATTAGTACATATTAGAGTTGTATTAGAATGAAAAACTCTAATAGTGTTATCTTTGCATTATCTTTATATTGTCTTCATTAAAAAAGTCACCAATATAGCCTTTCTGAAATTATCATTTGCATTCATTGCTTTGCAAGAAGGAGCCTTGGTGAAAACCATTCATTGGAGTGAACATTTCTGTGAAGTTAATGCATTTCCCTGGGCAGCAAAAGGGATCTCTGCAGAGTTCTGGAAAATGCTGCCTGATGATATTGATTTTGTATATGTGTTCATGCCACATTAACAGCCTCTGAAGGTAAATGGATTTTGGAACATACAGCATAAATGATGTGCAGCCCCTGCTTCCAAATGCATACTTTTATAACACGAGTCTTTGTTAGAGAGTTCAGTTTCTCTATTTTCCTACAAGTGCCAGCTGTTACTCATCAGGAGTTGTACAGTCCCAGGATCTGCTGTTGGACTCTTTACCTGATTCTCATGTAGGTCATGGAACAGCCTCTGCCTTATATTGACTTTCTGTCACTATTTAACTGACAGAATTTGAACCAGTAACCTATAGGTGATAGGCAATATATTCCTTAATTCTTGGAGTATTTGGATCCTGCCACTATTCTGTTCATAATTCAAGATTCAGAATAAATGTCATTTCAGCATATTTATAGTCCACAGTTCAATATAAAGATATGTTCTCTTCCAAACTCTACTCTACTCTTTGGGGGTATTTCCCAAATTTCTCCCTCTGAAGATCATTACATATATCTTTCAGATCACGTCTACACTATTTCATACTAAGGCTCGAGGTGACTGGAGTGACTTTTTTTCTATTCTATGTCTGGAAATACTTTAAAAATAAGCAAGAATTTTAAAACCTCAGTGTCTGTGCTCTACTGTGCTGACAGGTTAACATTCAAGCATTCAATTCCATAGTATAATTTTTGGAAGACTTCCAGAGCCTCGTTAGCATCAGGTGGTAGATTTGCCATGTTCCTTCTAGGCCAGCACAGGAATGAGAGTTTTCAAGGCAGGCATATTTCAGGTTCTTTTAGACCTTTGAAGGAGCAGGGGTTGGTTCTTCACTACATTTTTTCCAAACATCAGAGCGAGACTTGGAGATTTTAGCCCACCTTCACTCTTTATATGTAAAGAAAACTAAAGAAAATCCAGAGTGATTCTAGAAATAAAAGACAAATTATAAACTTTGATAATTCTTGAGTAATAATATACCAGCCTCAAAATAGTCTTACATTTTGTTAAGCTAGTGAAACATCAATATTTATGCCTCCACCATGTTCGTGGTTATTTTGGTTCTTTTTTAACTTTGCAGTTTCTAAAAAACATGTACATATATCTTTATTTTAGTTCTAGAAGTGCAAGATGTAGAATGATTTTCTGAATTAAATTACTTCAATAAATTTATATTAAATAAATATATTTAATAATAAATTACTATATTTAATAATTTAATGGTGTAGTTTCAACAATAAAAAATTCTTGTATTCTTACAGATTTTAAATGTTTTGAAGACTTTTTTTCCCGCAGGTAATAAATGATGGAACTGTAGCGTTTCTTTCCTGTGCCTCTTCCTCAAGATTGTAGATTGGATTAAGGTATTTTAAGTGGTTTTGCTAGTTTAGACAAAAAAATGAAAACAAACAGGCAAATGTAAAGGAACTGACTACGTGAAATCTTGAATCATTAACTGAGCAATCAGTCACTCAAAACTTAAAATTTAGAATTTGTCTTTCCTGTTCTTATCTGAAAAACAGTAGGGAGCACCTACAGCAGGGCATCTTGCATATGGGTATTTTTGTTGAATGGTTGTAAACATCAAGTAATACTTGTTTTAAGAGCCTCTTTGCAAACCTATGAATGAAAAGATTTTTTGTTGGCCCTAAAGTGAGGGCAACAAAAAATTTTCTGAGAAAGCACAGAGTTTGTTTTATTAAGTGATATGTTATCAATATGCATTTCATTCTAGCCACGGGTACTCAAGGAATGGTCCACCAAACAAAAGATCAGGTAAAGCAGGGACACAGCTTAGGGGCTGGCATTTTACACCCAAGGTATTGAACTTCTGATGATTTTTGATTCAGTCATCAAGTGTCTTACTGGCTGAATAATGAAACAGTATAATTTTTTCTCTAGGAGCCACTCAGCAATTTATTCTATTGTGAAGAAAACTCTCATGCCAGAGGAAGACAAAAAGCAGAGCTTGGGCATTTCAGTGGTTTGCCTGACACAAGCTGCTGGTGCAGTTTCAGGCCACTGAGCTTCCTACTGGACACAGGGCTGAGAAAAAACAGAAAATGGAGTCTCTGATAGCAGATTGATATAAAAAGAATCAGACATAATCATATTAGAACAGTTTAAAGTGCAGGTTTTTCTATTACTATTTCATCTGGTAACAGCTGCCTGTGTTTCTGGAACAGCTCCATACAAGAACAAGAAAATTCTTATAATAACGTAAGAAGAGAAAGGATAACCTTCCTTGTGGTGTACATTAATAATTAATGTTTGTGTTTTCCTTTTTTAATGATGAGCATAAGAAAAGCTTGAGAGTGGTGTAAATCTGTGGTTCTTATGCCTTCACTACTTTCATTTCTACTATGCCTGAAGAATACATTACCAGTTTATACAAGGAGTGTGATACATTTCTGTGTACAAAATTGGTAACAGACAAACCTCCTCACACACGTGCAGCTTCAGCATAACCACTTGCATATCCCAGTTCTGGAATTTCCTCATGATGAGAGGGTCTCCACAACTTGTCTTTTCTTTCTTCTGACACCACACAAAGTAACACAAGCCTAATTTTGAGCATGTGAAGTGAATGCTTTCTGATTATTCAGAATGCAGAGTCGTGTTTCTGCCAGGGTGATGAGTCTGCACAGTGGGGAATTTCAGCTGCTGGCTATCTCAGAGTTGGTTGTGTGAGCAGCCACATAAAAGAGGGACAGGCATGGCATACATAGATGGAAGGCTTTTTTGTAAGAAACCATGATCTGGTGGTTTAATATAATATCTGTTGATTCCACAGTAAGTAAATGTGGTAGTAATTTCTGTGTCTTAGCTGTTGCACGAGATTAGACTTTGTAAGCTACGTGTGGTTTGCATAAATGAGTAGTACCACATTAAAATTTTGAATTGGTCTTGATGGATGCGAATACTGAACTAGAATTTGCTGTAGTTTCTTCTCTCTTGCTTACATATGAATATGTTCTTTTATAGTTTTAGTGATTCCTTAAAACAGATGTGCTCCAGCAAGCATCTCTGCTGATAAACGAGCATCACTAGATTCTTCTCCTCTTCTTTTGTGCCACACATCTCACTTTTAGCCAGCTGCATTTTGAAATTGTTTCTGGTCTCCCTTTGCAGAGTTCTGTTCTGATGGCCCCATGATTCTTCTGAAGTAGATGCATAAAATTATGTTTAAACAAGATCTCTTTAACTTTGCCTGGTTTTCTGTTGTATGTTTACCTCTGTTTTAGGATCATAATTATTTTTACAACTATTTACAGCGTGTCCAGAATGGTAGATCTTTTACAGCTGTCCTGAATTCTACAGTGAATGAAAAGCAATTCTGGTTAGTTTGCTTTGTTGTGGTTTTTTGCATGCATTTAGAGCTTGTTTCCTAGAAATAAACCTGTACACGCAGTTTTCAGGAGTGTTTTTTCAAAGCATTCAATTTGTAAAGAGAACTGAAAATGTGTAGATATCATAATAGAAACAAAAGTTAGATAAATGCAAACAAAACTGAAGTAACTGACAGCTGAAAAGGCAGTCACACTGTACGTGGAGGATTAATCCTCCCTCAGTATCTCAGCATTCTCATTTTCACGATGCTTCTGTGTACACGTGCAATTTCACACATATTTGACTTAAAAGTCTAGGTGAGCTCAAGGAAAACCTTCATGTTATATTCTTTTCTTAAATTGGGATAGGAAAGGAAATCAAGCAAGACATTTTTCTGTAGCCTATAATAAAGTTTTCACAGCTGTGCTATGATTGCTCGCAGACTAAGCATTCCCTACGGAAAAAATCCAAATCCCATCTGAGATTAGTGGAAGTCTTTGGATCCTGCTCAGAGTAATACAATAACATGTAATCTTTATCACAAAATGTAGCTGATATTTCATCCTTCAAGATAACTTCTCTGCATCTGCAGAGGGCAAACAGGAGATCAGCATAGCAGCAGGAGAGCCCAGTGGGTCAAACACCTCCCCAGTGTCCTCTCCATGGCTTTCATATTTGAAAAATAGGACAAATCTTACTGTACTAGTTTCTAGAGGAGCGTTTACAACAAGTTCTAAAATCAGATCCCTAAACTGTGATTTTTTTCCCCATCTTTCAAGAGAAAGTATTTTTATGCTGTCACTCTATTTTTTTCACAACTGCTTTTGATACACCACTAAGGTAAAAAAAAAAAAAAAAAA
>VZRO01001054.1:25579-38448 GCA_013397915.1 Daphoenositta chrysoptera
AAAAAAGGAAAAAAAAAGGCCAAACCATCTGATGTACTTTGCCTTCTTTGTTGAAGTTCCACTGAGTCATTCTGAGATAAATGGAATTTTCTTCTTCAATCCTAAGCTTAATTATGGTAATTAGCCTGTGCAATTTGTAAAGTTTGGCACTCAATTCAGCTCCTAATATGCATAAGCCTCTTTCTGTTACAAATTGAGTAGGTTTAATCAGTTTTAAAAAGACAGTGTCTCACTATGTCTGCATGGCACACTCTGAGATTCTCAGATTGGTTGTTATTCCAAACTCTGCTACATCATTAGCAGTTTTGATATTTTTAATATTCATGAAGCTTTCATTTTAGCATTAATCCCCAGCATCTGTGATTATGATGGGTACTTTTGGGAGCTGTCTATTGTGTGTCTACTGAGAATGAAAAGCCCAGCAGTTCCTGGCAGTAAATTAACCCTCACAATGCCAGTTGGTGTTGAACTCCTTTTGAAATGTTGCCTTCTGCTATGTTCCTTTCTATTCAGATTTCACACTAAGGTCTGATTCCCTCAGCAGACACAAGCCTCGTTTCATCCTGACAGCCATCTGTGACACTAAGAATTTTTCCTTTTTTCATTCAAAGAATGTATCTTTCACTGTGTGCCTTTCCCCCCCAGATTCAATATGGTAATCAAAGGGGAGAAAAATAGAGTCCAGAATGCAGATTTCTATCTTAAGTGAGAAGATAAAGGCACTAAAGAATTTTATTTTTCATGGATTCAAGGAAAAGAGAAGGATGTTTTTCTTGGGATTGTTTTCCTGATATTCATGGTAAAATTTTCTTTAAGAAAGGATTTTTTGCTAAACTTCAAAATGTGATTCTACAAAGACCTTTGGCTGTGCAAATGAAGTCTAGTGGATAGAGAACAGACTTTGGGTACTGTTTCCCTCTCTGCTGCTAGCTTGAGCAATACAGCAAATTAAGCCTCTCTGTTTTGCTTCTTTTCTGGTTTAGAGCTGTAAGCATTTCGGGGCAAAACCCCTCCAGCATTATTTACGGTGCAATATCATGTCACCAATTTAGACATGTAATTTTAGCTGCTTATCTCTAGCTGAAAAGTACTTGATAAACGAGGACAGGCTCTTCCATTGGCAGTTTTACTTCAGGTGCTTCAGATCACTATGGAGGGTGTAGGTGGCATCCAAATTAGGATGGCAGGGATAGGTAGTGTAAAATATGTACACTTCCTTTTCCTGCTGTGCTAAGCACAAAGATGTCAGCATCAGCAGGGCATACAAGTCCAATAGAATAAAATAACACTATTTAAAGAATGTTTTTATGCACTGCCATGATTGTGGTAAGAACACAGCTTGTCATACTTTGTGCCAGATGTGGGACTCCATTCATATGGAGAAATTCTGAGCAGTTTGGGGCAGCTTTGGGTTTCTCTGTAGGATCTGTCAAATTCTCCCTTAACATGAATTGCCTAAAGACTGAAGCCTCTCTTGGCAAGTGTCACCTGCTCTTAATTGCCTTAGCAGGCTCCCCTCCTGGGCTCTGCTACCTGATCACACAAGTGCGGGGTTGTCAGGATTTGCTTTTTCATCCATTGTTCCAAACCCTCTTTGTCTCAGGCTGCTTGGAGGCTCTGCCTGCCTGCTAGGAATGAAATGAAATTTCTGTCTTAAATATGTATACAAGTAAGTGGCTTTTAGTGCATTGTAAAGAAAGGTGAAGGATTCTTTTGTTTTTATTCATCAAGCTTTTTCTCCAAGACTCCTTTGCTGTTTACTGACGCCATATGGATTTAATTAGATAGATTTGGTGAAATACAGTTGTGGTTAAATTGCTACCCTGAAAGAAAATTGGTCTGACACTGGGAGCTATGGATTGGCTTTGCTGCTAAAGCAACTGTATTTCTTGTAAAAGCACTTTACAGCACCCACTTCCAGTGACATGGGCAGCACAGAAAGAGCCCCATTGGCAGCAAATGCAGTGAGAAAGGTGGGAGTGTGCTGTAAAATTAATCAAAAGCCAGAAAGGAGCTGCAGAAAAGAACAAGAGTGTTCTTTTTCTGTGTCCTGATGACAACAAGCATTTCTGATGTCCTTATGGGACAGTCCTGGATGCCTGGAGCACTAATGGAGACCAAGGTTGGGCACACACCAATGTGTTTAGTGGTGCTTCAAAGCTGGTGTTGGCATACTGAAAGCTTAAAATCATACACTATGGCAGACTCCTCCATGCTTTCTCAATGTTTCTAGGAATACTGACAGCAGGAGCATGCTGGCATTTGGGTGGAGGAGTGTGCATTGGCAGGTGTGCAGTAGATTCTATATCCATAGTAATGTTCTTGTGTCACAGATCTTTAGATTCTATCTTCTTCTCCCTTCTTGCAGCAAAAGAGTGCAGAGGGCTGACCTTCCCTTGGCACTGCTATTATTATATCCCTCCCAGCTGTAAAGCCTTTTCAGAACAGAGATTTCAGCTCAGATCTTAAAGCTTGGCATATTTTCTTAATTGTTGTGCTGTTTGCAACACCCTGGGAGCAGTCTATAGGTAGATGCAAATGCAAGAAAGTTCACCTTGTTGTGTTGTGAATACAGTTTCTGTGGTGCTTTTTGAGAAATACTGGATATTCTGCTCATGTTTGTGGGCATCCCCAGACTCCCTAGTGTCTGAGAATATTAGGAATGCATACAGAATTTTCATTCACTGTCTGGACAACATTTTGAAACTGGTCACTTAAAAGTAAGAATACACTGCTACTCTCTGAATCTTCACTAAATTAAGTGCCACCTTTTTCACTGCTTTGGTAGAATACCTGTTTTGAAGTGTATTTTCTCAGTGTAGTCTCAGACTCTCAGTAGATTCTCAGGTTCTCAATCTGTAGATCAGGTTCTGTAGTTATCTGATCCTAAGCACAGAAATGATGAATAACGTCAAGTACTAAGGATGGAATTTAACAGAGGTTCAGTTTTTATTAAGAAAGGAACAAGAGCTTTGCAGCCTAATAAATGAAAGAAAGGTGACGGTTGGAATTTGATTTAAGGAAGCAGGACTTTAAAACATAATTCCTTCTGTGTAATTTAATAGCCATTGAGGAAGTACTGGAATCTACAGTATGTGGTCTGTTAATCTAATTAATCTACCCTAAAGGTTAAGTCAGACACCCGACAAGTATAAGTGGATTTTGATCAAGTTTTACTGGGCCTATAAAATAGGGAATATATGAGGATGTCCAGATTTACTTGTGTTTGCATTGGAAATAGCTCAACTTTGTAAAGTCGTGTACTGATGTACGTGCACACACAGAGGAGCATTTTTATTTAACTTTCTCTTTCCAAACATAACATGCTATGGATTTAAGAATTGATTTTTATGATGCTGAATGTCACTGAAAAAGTACGGCAAAAAAAGAGGAGAAAGCTGCTGTTCTTTGCCAGTAAAGGTGGGGGTTAAAAGGAGAGTTGAATGCTAAAGCCCATTATTTTTAAAGATGTGAAGGAGTACCCCACTTAGTCCTGTGTCACATTTGGTGCTCCACAGGTTGCTGTCCTTGGTTTGCATGCACTCTGTCATCCTGAAAAGCAAAGACCAATCTTCTGTTCTTAATTTTTCTTCAGTTGCAACCAGATTTCTGTGACAATGTCTCTTTGTGAGAAAGATCAGGCAAAATTAACCTTTCTCACAGAGTTTCAGATGAGAGTAGCTCACCATATCTTGCAGTAAGCTAAATCTTGGTCTGACCTAAGAGTACACTAGTTAGAATTCATCAATACCAACTCCAGGTGAACCTGAATCTCTGCAAACCTGTAGAGGAGTTTGGATGACAGACTTTCCCAATTGCTTAGTTTAAATCTGCATTCTCTGTTCCTATCAGACCCCAAATTCTGCTTTTCTCTCCGTGGATTTCAATAGGTTTTGTGCCTTCCTGCAAACAGCATAAATATACAACATAAATGTATGTGTCAATGCAGTTCTGTTTGAAGGCTCTCATTCATTTGCCTGTACATCTGCTGTCATGGTGACAACCCCAAAGAAACCTACACATGAAAGAGAACTTCAGAAGGAAGGGCAGACTGCTACTTGCTTTTGGGGATCTCCAAGAGTTTCTGTTGCCTTTTCCTTCCCCCCAAAAGGAAATAGTAGTAAATGCTGCTGGTGAGGCAGAGCTCAGGTTTGTCACAGGGGTCAGTTGTGAGTGTGGGCACACTGGAAGATTCTTTCCATTACTTTCTCCTACGTATCATCGTAGTTGTGTTCGTTCCAAAATGCAAATTAATTGCTTATCATAGGAGAAAATTATGTAATGGGGCTCTAGAGAACATAAATATTTAACCATATTTTTAAATACATTCAAATATGTGTGTATGGAGAAGGGAGGGAGTAGTGGAGGCAATATATTCAAATAAACATGTTCGATATTCTATTGTATAACACATCAACCCTGCAAATTCATACTAATTAGTATTTTGAGCTCTCATGCTGTTACTAAACCACTGGCACCAGATGAATAAAATGTTTAGAAAACTTTTTTATGATCTTATTGGTGCATTCACCCATATCAATGACCAAAATTTATCTTGCTTTAGCAAATCAACAGATTTCTTTCTTCTGCTAAATGTTTTTGGCAACGCAGACGGAGAACACAGCAGTCAGGGCCCTGCTCAAAGGCACAGATAACTGAATGGGTTACTTCCTACATTAAAACCAGCTTGTTGACTTGGCAAAGAGCCCTGGTCAAGTAATACAACCAGTGCTGCTGCCATTTGTTAATTCTGCATAATTAAACACCAATTATACGTAGTATTGTTTTATAGCAGGCTCCTCAGCTGGCTTTTCTTTATTATGATTCTGTGCCAGTTTCCTTCCTTATTACTAAAAAGGTCTTTTTATTTGTTATTATAATTAGGAGGTTTAAAAGATATCAAATTTTTCTAAAGAGAGAATAGGAAATGATTATGGAAGTTGGCATATCATTTTACATGAAAGACTTTGCATATAATAGGTATTTTGATTTTTTTGCATAATCTGAGGAATCTGCACTGTACTATTATAGGACTCCCCAGAACAAGTCTATTAGTGAATATGTAATAATAAATGAATGTATTTACAAACCATTTCCAAAGTCTGTCTTTTTTGAGACACCAGGAAATTTAAACATAGAACCAATATTAATTTCTCAGCACTTTCCTCCTCGTTTTAGCAAGGCTGCTAAATACATGCTTAAGGCCTATTGAAATGAACAAAGTATCTGCTTAACTGCTGTTTTAAGGCACAAACCTCAATATTCTGTTGAAGTTGTAATATTTTATGCATCTTGTCATATGACTAGATGCAAATGGAGACTGTATCAAAGCATGTTAATGACTGTCCTGGTGCTTTTAAACTGTGGTGTTGTCAGGGATGCAGCCCTATTAGTAATGGCTATGGAGAAATTTCAAGAAAGGTTTTGCCTGTGTTGCTGGAAATAGTGGAATATGAGGAGCAGAAATTTGGAGACTGGTTTTATACTTTTTTAGAATTTATCTTTCCCTCAGTACTGAGGAAGGTATGTAGTCTTAATATTTATTTCTATCTACTTAAGTTCACAAAAATGTTCTGGAAAAAGGTTGTTTGTTTTTTTCCCCCTTTCTTTATGATTATTTATATAACAATATTACCAAAGGGTAATATATACAGCCAAAATAGGTATGGGAAGCCCCTAGAGACTCTAAATGTGTATAATACTATCCATAAATTTTCTTGTTAAAAAAAAAAAAAGAGAAAGGAAACCTTTCATGCTTGATAATCATTACAATTTAAAAGCTCAGGAAGGATGTTAGCTGTGTCTATGACTCTTAATCCATGGATTATTCAGCTGTCACACACACATACTGAATCTCTATGCAACATCCTCCTGAACTTTATTGAGAAATGTTTCTATGAGTCAGCAGCTGGAGCTCATTTCTCAGCCAATTTTTTTTTTCTTCCCTCTTATCTCCTTGTGACTCTACTCTCTTTATGTATTATTTCCTTCCTTTGAGTCCACATAATTATTGGCCCCCAAATGAAAATGCAGAGTTTTGAGCTTGGCAGTTCTCAGCTCTTCATTTACTGGATCACAGCAAACTCAGCCATAAAGAGGAGAAGACAGAGTTGCCTGTTTAACCTGCGAAGGCAGGAGGTCAATGGGACTTCCCACAGCACATTATAAAAAGGACAAAAGACTCTGTAAGATGAGGCTTTTGGTTCATATTACAGTTTTGTCAATGCAGCCATTTTAAGTTGCAATTGTCAGTAAAATCTTTTCTTGACTCTCTTTCAGAATAGTTCAGCTGTTTTGAATCATGGTGTGTTGTGTGTGAAACATGTATTTCAAATTCCATAAGCTTGGTAAAACAATGCTGTTTTGTCTTACTTTAAGAATCATGGTATTTTGGCATCTTCTTTGGACCTTTTATTGTCATAGCTATTATTCTTCCTGTCCTAGGCATATACTTTCATTTTCATTATGGTTTAGATAGAAGGAAACAAAAAAATGTGATTGTAGGATTGTTTTCAAATTGTGTCTAGATACAACATTCCTACATCAAGTATGTCTTCATTTTACAGCTGCATCTAACACAGCAGAATTTAACTAGTGAAACATTTTCACCATAGAAAGCTTCCTTTTAGTCTTTTATCCTGAAAGAAATCTTCTGGAGGACACCCATGCAAATCTTGAAGGGAAGAAACAGAGGGAATTATAATGAAAAAGAGGTATAAAATTTTATTTTTGTTTCGCAATTCAGTTTTTTTTAAAAAAAGCTCTAGGCTCTGGGATGTTGTTTATTATTGCTGTTACAATAATGCCCCAAATATGGCAGGTGTTGAATTGTTTCCCTGACATGTAGTCAAACCTATCTCAAATTTTCAAACGTTAGTTTGCATTCAAAAGAGCTGGGATTACACCCCAATCCAACAAAAGCTTCTGCAACACCTAGATAGTTTCTCTAGAAGTTTGTGTCATTGGTTTCTACAGTTTTGTTTAAAGAACACTCCCCAGTCAGGGCACTAAGATTTTGTTTCAAGCAAACTACTCCCCTAAACCCTATTTTGGATTAGAATAAGTGGGGAACACATGCATAAAAGTGGGTCATAACAGTATAATGCAGCTTGACTTATCTCCCCTAAACGCCGATTTTTATTTCCATTCACATATATTTATTTATAATATATTTATATATGCACGTTCTGAGTGTATTTTGATATCCCAGTGATTAATTGCAGAATGATGTGATAAGGTGCATTTACAGTGCACCTGGGACTGCTCCCCTGCAGCCGTGCTCCTGAGGCAAAGCTGGTGTCACCACTAATAGTCTTCCCAGGATCAAGGGTTGAAGGTCACCTGCCTAACAAACCATGAAGGTTAGAAACAGGAGCAGCAAACCATGAGAAAGGATGGACCCTCAGCTCTGCCTGGGGAGAGCACTGGCCTCAAGCCACAGAAAGTCCCACAACACAAGGCCTTAATAAGGAGTTGGTTTTATGCCTGTAAAAGCCATTTCGGACTTTAATCAGAGTTTTTCAAGCTAACTATATTTTTCTCTGCTTCTGGACTCAAAAATAATGTGATTCTCCTCCTCTCGGACTTGAAAGAAAAAGCAGTGGAAAAATGTCCATACATTATAAATAACTTGGGACAAAAATTTGGAAGATAATTTTACCACACAACAATGACACATGGACCCTCCATATGGCAGTTGTAGATGCCAAGATTTTTTTTGTCTGGACTTCTTTGTCTTGAGAATAACCTGGGTGTGCTGCAGCCACCCCAGCTTCGTGAAGCAAAAACATTTACACCACATCATTTATTCTTTCCAAATTCGACTTTTTGCTATATTTAAAATGTCACTAACTTCTTAAACTACAAAAGAGGAAGCTTTTGTACCTTCTTCACCTAGACATGATCCCATAAATCAGTTTGGTGGGTGACAAGGGCTGCTTCAACATAATAGAGAACAAAAAAACCCCTCATTTTGTAGTTAATTTCATAATTAGCAGAACCTGAGCCAACAGTCTTAGAAGCTGCTAATGAGGTTTCTGCAAATGTGGGGTTTGTGTGCAGTGTGAGATACTGGGAAGAAGGAAAATATATCTAGTTTATATCATTTCAGGAGCACAGTGGTATTGCAAAGCATCTTGTTTAAATGCCTCTGGGGGTTTCTGTAGTACCACAGAAATACCAGAAACCATTTTGACACTAGTTTATAGTAATGACAAAACCTAATCTGTTAGGATGTTGTGTTTATATTTGGTGGGCAAAGTTCTATTTTGTAGCTTAGTTGTCTCATACTAAGAAAGTTGAGTTTGTCAGACTACGTTGTTGCTAATAATTTAAGAGAATTACAGAAAAAAAAATATTTTGAATGCTTAACATATTAATATTTCTCTTTTTGCTAAAGAAAATCCCTGTTGTCATTTCTAAGATGTGAATGGTGTTATGTGAGATAAACCATTATTTTACAAAATAGTGAATACCTATACAGGCTCAGAAAAGCACTGGGTTTCAGGAGTAGTGGCAAGTTTAGGCTCACAAAAACTATTTCTTTTTTAGGCTACAGCAGCTGATTTTTCTGAAGATGTAATTACAATGCAAATACAATGTCCTCTTTGTCTGCTCAGAGTAGTAAGACAGAAACTATACTTAGACAATTCTTAAGTATTGAAAGTTTCAGTGGTTAAGAAAAGTCTTTGATAAATTCATGCTTCAGAAGTTGACAAATTTCAAGATTTTTTCCAAACCATTGTATAGATTTAATTTATTGTAATAGCAAAGACATGAAAACACATTTCAATTTGCTATGGACATGCAAATTGTATAATTCATTAGTCTTTTATTCCCATTTGGTAGAATAGGTAAAGAGAGGCTCAGGAACAGATCCACAGAGATCTCTGGCATCTTAGTACCTGTCTGGATTTGAGTACTTTTGATCTGATCGTGGTAACTCAGCAAGAAAGTGACAGATTAAGATATTTGATTTCAAAAGTAAGCAGCTGAGATGATTTCCAGGCTAGGAGTCTTTCTTTCAAAATGTCTGTCACTCCTTAAGATTTCCTCTTCTTTATGCTGTCTTGATTCCAGGAGCCAGAGCATTCTCTAAAGCAAATTTTCCTTTGTTTTCTTCCCAAGCAATCAGTCACAAACTGTTTCCTGTAAATTAAAAGAACTTTTTTAACCATGACCTTATTTTCTGCAGCACACAGAGAACTTTGCCTCAGCAATCAATTTTTTTCACGTGCATACTTAAAAATGGCAATAGGGTTTACATTTTGCTTTGCTAGGTGAAGGACTAGGAAGAAGGGAGAAAAATAGAATACAGCAATCAAAGCCTGCATTTTATATTGGATAATAAATCTAGATTTTAAAAAAATGAATATAGCAGTTAAATGTGTTTTGAAAAAGCAGCCATTAAATTTGTGTCTTATTCAGAGTATTACAGATGAACTATTATATTATTTAAATACAGTCTGTGGAGGAAAATATTTGTTACATGCTTACTGATCCTTTCATTAGAATTGGAAATGCTCCTTTGTGTGCTAATCAGCTAGTTATTTATTGGCCTGGAAATGTTCCTGAAGCCAGGAGAGGTCCCCATTCAGGCTTTATAATACCTTTAGCTTGCTTGATGCCTTGGGCTAGCGAGGTTAAGCTTTGAAACCAGTCGACCTTGTATAGTCAGATAGCACAGTGAAAGCTCCAAAAGATCATCAGGATATTGGGACATCCACCAGTGTCCTTTATCTCCCTGTATTAACTCCAGCACCAAAGGCTTCTAAACATGGGGCTGGAAGCCTTGGTTGTGGAAATCTGGAGAGAAACTTTCTTCAGATAACTTGTCTCTACCCACAATGATATCTCAGATCTCCAGCTAAAGTGCAGATGATAACACTGCCTTCTCCATCTTGCAGACTTCTGAGGAAAATGTATTAGTTCACCACTGGAGAGCATTCAGCAGTGGTGTCTGTGAATTTAATGGTTTTAAAGGAGTTTGATGCCTGACCATTCAGTGTCCATGCACCT
Source organism: Daphoenositta chrysoptera (assembly GCA_013397915.1). Classification (NCBI taxonomy): domain Eukaryota; kingdom Metazoa; phylum Chordata; class Aves; order Passeriformes; genus Daphoenositta; species Daphoenositta chrysoptera. The sequence goes on from VZRO01001054.1 coordinate 35,597, forward strand.
CAAACATGTTGTATTTCACTTGCTTGTTATCTATTCTCTGCACTGGGAGAACACTCTGAAAGGGTCATGGAATTAGTGACTAAGGGGTGCCTTGGGAAGTTGTAGTAAGAGGAGTCGTGCAGCTTCACCTCTACAATTTCCTAGTTTCAAGTTTGTGGCTTTGTAAGAGTGTACAGGAGGTTTTTTACTTGCAGAGGTTTTTGGCTGGGAGTAGTAGAGGGTGTCATATCAAAACTGCCTATTAGTTGTTGCTGCTGACTAAAATAATTGGTCACAAGGTTTATTGAAGGAGCCTGTGTCTTGCTACACTCATTTCAATGAGACTCAGGCAGCAGCCTGTACTGTTTTCAATTCTTGTTCATTATCACTTCTTTCTGTTGTCTGTAGATGCCTGCAAAACATAAAGCCAGAGGAATCAGACTTACAAGGGATGGCTTTCATCCCCCTAAAGGGATTCCTGAGAATATTAGCGGGATGAAAGCGAAACTCTGTGTTTTCATCCCTTCAGACTTTCTGCTTTTCTCCCCTGCCAGCCTCCCCTTTCCACGCTATAATTCCATCTCCTCCCCTCCCAGCAGCAGCAGCTGGAGCTCAGCTCCAGAGGGCCCCTGGAAGCTCTCTGGAAGCACCTCCCTGACCCCGCTGGGGCTCCAGCCTCAGCTGCAGCACTCGGGGGCTCCTCTCAAGGCCAGGCTTTCCCTGGGGTTGAGCTCTGCATGAGACACCAGCCGGGTTTCACCGAGTGTCCTTGCAGCGGGAGATCTGGTTCTGTTTTCCTCAGATATCCGCTTTCACTTTTTTCCAGTAATAAAAATACAAAAGAAATCAATTATTTTCTTAAAAGGAGCCACAGGCTGGACCAAATGTGTGCTCTCTCTCTGCTCCCTTTCTCTTTTCTCCAAAGAGATTAAATAAGATGGTAAGACAAACTTCACCTCCCGTCTTGCAGCTTCTCTTGACCTTGAAGCAGCTAAGGGAAGCCTGTGTGAACATAGTTTTCATACAAATGTGCCTTAAACTTCGTCTTATTTTCTGCTAACAAAACTTGGAACACTGAACAACCTGAAGCATTGAAAAAAAATGCCAGGAGTCTTCAGTCTTGACTGGGACAAACGTTTGCTGTTGAGAAAGAGGTTTTTTAATAAAGAAAATATCAAATATATCCTTGCAAAGATTAAACTTCCTAAATATGCATTGAAAAAAAAAAAAAAACCTGATTGGATTAGTCTAGGAATTCATCCTAGACCATCAGTTGAACTATTAAGTTGAAAACTGAAAACCAGTTGCACAAGAATAGTTATATTTTGCAAGGAGGATGCCAAAGGAAAAAAAAAAAATACACTGCCTCTGGAATTTTTAAAAGACACATTGTATTAATAGTAATGGCTAGTATTCAATTTGTTGAGCTATATTTTTGTTGTGTTCTAGTTCAGCCTGCTCTATACTTTTTCTCCCAGAAAAAAATAATTGAAGCCATTTTCACAAACTGCAGTGCATTCTTTCTGCAGTTGGAAGATCATTTCCCATTCTTTCATTGATCATCCTTCTTCAAAACAGCCAAACATTAGGTTGGAGTTGTGTGCTCTGCTCTTTACATTTCAGTGGGAGCAAAAAAACAAACACCTTTTAAGTTGCCAGTGAAATCAGGTGTGCATAGAAAAGGAATATTTTTCCATCTTCTAATCCTCAGATACTGGCAGGCCAAACAAACCATAGTCTCAGAAACCTATTTCATTTTGCACTTTGACTGAGCAAAGTTTCCCAGGCAATCCAGTACCCTTGAGTTTTGTGTGAAAGTGGCTCTCAACATGTAGCAGAGCCTCAGCTGATACAATTCTGCTCAAGTCCCTTTTGGTTCCTAGCAGTACAGCACTTCCAGGGATCACCTAGTAGTTATTAAGGTGATATTTCCTGGTGTGATTACATCTATAAGTCCTATAATTTAAGAACGGCAAATCCATTGTATAATAATCATTCCTAAACTGCAATTTCAAACATTTATCATTGAAATATTTTTCTCTAAAATTAATATCTCATGGTTGCTTTCACCTTGGTTGGATGATGTATATAAGAATGAACACAAAAGAGAATCAATATAGCCATTAACTGACTTGCCCACAGGATATGACAAATGAGGGGCCAGTTTAAATTCGACTAAATTTTCCTTGATAGTACATCATCAGAAAAATTTTCCTGTGCCTATAGCATTTTTCATCAACTGCATTTTTTTCTACTTATGAATGGCCTTTATTTTCAATTGTAAGAATCCAAAGAGTGGAATTAGTCACTCGTATTTAAGAAATATGAAATATGACATTTCTAATCATGTGACAAATTCAGATTATGAAATATGTATTGATAAAATAAGATGAATGAGATGAGAAAGGGCTTGGAAGTGTTTTACTTTAGTTTGATTTTCTACAGAGTAGGGTTTCTGCCATCACAGAGTTGGAATCTGTTATATCTCCTGCTCTAGTCTTTTCTGAATTCACTTGCTAATCTTAATTAACATCTTAAATAAAGATGTAAGGAGTCTCAAAGCTATACCTGAACCAGTGGATGTGAGGTGCAGTTGCATTTTGTCTGCATAGTAGGAGAAGATTTTGCTATACACCAACTTCTGTCTTTTGGTTGTCTTGAGAAAGATACCTGTGGTGGGAGGCTTCAAGGAAAAAGGGAAAGGTTTTGTCTAGGATTTTGACTGGGATGACTGGGGGAGCAGGACCCTGAGACACTCAGCCTGAATCTAGTCACACATAATTATGTTCAAGTTTCAAGCTGAGGAGAAAAGCTTAAATAGGAGCTTACCTAGGGAGCCTTCTTAGGCATGAGTGCCAATCAGTGTAAAACTA
>VZRO01001055.1:0-10460 GCA_013397915.1 Daphoenositta chrysoptera
GCAGCCAGAGAGTTGTGGTCTAAGGCTCTGTGTCCAGATGGGAGGCCAGTGACAACTGATGTCCCTCAGGAATTTCTCCTGGGACCAGTGCTCTTCAATATCCTCATCAGTGGGATTGAATGCACCCTCAGCAGGTTTGGAGATGACACAAAGCTGAGCAGTGCAGTTGGCATAACAGAAGGATGGGATGCCATCCAGAGGGGCCTGGATAAACTTGAGAATTGGGCCCATGAACTTCATGAAGATCAACAAATCCAAGTGCCAGGTGCTGCACCTGAGTTGGCACAGTCACAGATGCAAGTACAGACTGGGAGAAGTCCCCGAAGCAGCCCTGTGGAGGGCTTCTGGATTCTTGTTGGTGAAAAGCTGGACATGAGCCAGCAGTGCACACTCCCAGCCCAGAACACTAATGATATCCTGGGCTACATCAAAAGAGAAGTGATCATCAGGTCGAGGGAGACAATTCTCCCTTCTACTCTGCCCTTGTGAGACTTCACCTGGAGTTCTGCATCTGGCTCTGGGGTCCTCAGCACAAGAAAGATGTAGACCTGTTAGGGCACGTCCAGAGGAGGCCAGGAAGATGATCAGAGGGCTGGAGAATCTCATCTGAATACAGGCTGAGAGAGCTGGGCTTGTTCAGCCTGGAGAAGAAAGTGTCTGGGGGAGGCTTCTCTTCATTGTGGCCTTCTAGTACTGTAAAGAGGCTTATAAAAGGAAGAAGATAATGCTTTTATTAAATTTGTAGCCCCAAAGTCCTGCTTCAGGAGTGGAAATGGACACTTGCCTTCACCTCCCTTTTTGTAAGCAGAGTTGGTATTTTTCCTGCCAGTATACATCACCTTGTGTTTACTGACACTGTCTTTCATTTACCCTGTGTTTTGTGGCCCGCTCAATGGATTAATCAGGTGTTTCTGCTGTTCTTCCCTTAGCCCTTGCAATTATAGATTTTTTAAGTTTATTCAGCAAGCTGTTGCCTTACACACATTTTCAGGTCATTTCATTCACGTATTTCATGTTACTCGCTTTCTCTCATGAGTTTAGGATAGTATTGTATAATTTTTCCTTTAAAGCAACCTTCTTTACTATAGAAAGATCCCATGAAAAAACACCTTTTGTTGTACACCCTTATTGATTTGCTCTTCTTACTACTGAAAACACATGGCTGAATGGTTTTTAAAACCTAGAGAGAGACATAGTTCCTAAAATAATGAGTTTATATGTCATATGTGTTTAAAAAACCCCAACTAAACCACACCCCCAAATATGTCAGTTCCCAAGATGCACATATTATCTGGAAGATGGCTTTTTGAAATAAAGTGCCTTATGCAGCAACTTACATAACATATCCTACTTTGGTGATAGGTTCTGATATAAGTACTTGATTGAAAAAACATCTCTATAGTATTCCAGAAGATGGAGGCTATGGCCAATATCAAAGAATTAAAAAAACTAACCCACAGCATGGAAGATGGTGGTGGAGTAATGACAGGAGTAAAATGAACACATTTTTAAAACTAGCTGCTTGGAGACAAGTCCAGAAGAAGGGATGGAAGGCTTTTAGATCTGATTAAAAGATTCAAAAATTGAATGGTCTGAGAAAAAAACCCCTCTTTTAAAGGCAGCTGGTAGGATTAGAGTTAGAAAGAACAGGATGAGCTATGATTTGTTATTTAAGAGCATAAGTGATGAACAAATGAACATACTTCATTAAACAGTCTTGTTTTGACCAGGTAAACCTGAGAAATCTTTCAGAACAGTTTTCTAAGGGTGGCATGTGTTTGTAAGAATTGCACTTTTTAGTTAATTGTGCTTTTCCTTTACAGACTGCTTTATCTTAAAAAAAAAAAAAAAAAAAAAAGAAAGTGTTTTCCCGAAGGTTTTTTNTTGTTCCCCTGAAGTTATTTAGTGGGATTAATATAAGCTGCTTTCCCATTCCCTGCACTGACCAGAAACCACTCACTAATTATCACAGGCAACCAGCTTTCCTAGGAGCATTTAAGAAGCTCATCTTTTTACTTTATACTGATTTCTTGAGAAAGGTAAGAAATTCTTTCCTATTAAGACTGTGCAGTCAATGGAATAGAAATCCCACCTTGTCAGAAAGCCCATGAAATACCAAGTACCTTCTCAAGAATAAACAGAAGGAGCAGGAATAGGCCTCCATACTGCCTTTCTTCTTCCTCACTGGGTGTCACTCTCTCCTTAGAAGTTTATAATTGGCAAGATTTATTTTCTGGAGGAAATGCAGAAATATCTTGACAGATGTGTGCATAACGTTTTCTAAGAGAGATAGGATTTCCAAAGGGTCAGGGAGATACAGATCCCTAATTCCACACAGCTTAGTGTGGTCTAGTTGTGGTCTCTCCACTGAAATAATAGCAGAAAATATTAGTGGAGAATATATAACGTAGAGAATGAAGTAATTTTCATGCAAATTTTCCAGGTGAACTCTGCACTTTCAAGCTCATCCAATTGGCCTTCAGGGGAATTCTCCTCTTTCAAAGATATGTCCAAAAAACAGAACTGGAAATGAAAATGTCACATGGTTGAAATCAAAGCACTTACCACACTACTTGAGAGGGGTGTTCAAGTCATATGTTCAGGTGCCTGGGGAGCCACCTCCCCTCCTTATCTCACCCCCTCAGCAGCCTCCAGAACCTCCACTGAACCACATATAGAAGGCTTTATTTCCATGTCCTTTGCCTAGCCTTTTCAAAATCCCATCTCCTTTAAAAGGTGTTAAGAATTTCTGTAATGTTGCCACTGGCTACAGTATCAGTGTGAAGATTCAGGGGTCTCATTAAAAATTATAATCAAATTACAATCAACCTAAGAAGAATTTTAAAAATATCAACAAACTAATATAAAATTAATTAGTAATAAATAACACATGAAATATGTATATATATTTTTTTTTTTTTTGCCTCTAAAATTTTGTGCGCAGTTGAGCAACATTTTGTTGAGAACCAAACTTCAGCAAACTCAGTTTATCATTTGGGGTGCAATTTGTGGAATAAAAATGCTCTTGCTGCAATTGTGGTGCTACTTTCTGCATGGGCTAATGCCTCTGTGTTGCCAGGGACTGGCTACAGGTAGTGGTCAGGCAATGGTGTTGGGATTGTGTCTCTTCTACACACTTTTTTTTTTTGTGCTTTCCTTGGGAATAGGCAAGTTAGAACCAACAAGGTAGATCACAGCATTACTCCTTCCTCAAATAGGAACATGAAGTTAATTAGTTGTAATTCTACAACTTTTAATAGTTTGTAGAATTTAAATGCTTGTGAGGTTGATGTTTTTAGGTTTCAGTTGTTCTTTTGTTTGGTTGTTTGTATTTTGGGGGGGTTTATTTTGGTTTTTTTTACTTTTCTCTTCTGCTCACTAAGGTAATAAAAACCAGAAGAAATTATTTTTTTGAAATGGAATTTATTGTACACCATGCAGATATTTGCTGGGCGTAACTTCAGGAATGACTATGAGACAGGACTTTATTCAGTGTATATATAGGCTGTGATGGAGGCCCAAATAAGATGCCAAATGCCTAAATTTCCTAAATTATTGTATTGACGATTTGTAAAGAAAAATACTTCTACAATTCTATATGCTGAAGGTTACAACTCTGAAAATGTCTTCTGGGAAATGGAAAATTCTTGTTCTTAAGGGAGCTTGAGGTGGGGAGGGGCACTCTGAATGGAGAAAAGCTTAGATACACACATGCATTTTTTCTATATGACTTCAATGCTCCTAAAAGTGAGAAAATAATAGCAATGACTTTGATTGGACATGGTGCAAGCAACCACTCTGAAATTCTCCCCATGCAACTCTCCTATTGCACCTCAGTGCTGGCTTGTGACATCCCTCATGGTTCTAGTTCTGGACCTTTCTTGAGCAGAGGCTGCCAACTGTGTAGCGTTGTGCCAAACTACATGGTGGTTTTCAGATATGTGCAAGTTGTGCCAAAGAGAAATTTATTTGAAGAAATGAATCAGATGTTGAGATGTTGTTCTAAATGAAACAGAACCATTTATGTGCTGAGTTTATTTCTAAAGTCTCTTTGATACACAAGTCTAAACAATCCAACTCTTGTTAAAGTGCTGGGATTTGAGTTCTTTTCCAGACAGAGAATAAGAAAGCCACTCTGAACAGGCTCAGCTGAGAAGAAGTTGGTTAGTTAGTATGCATAGTAGCAACCTCCGGAAATATTTGGAAAGAGCCAAATGTGGAAGAACTGATGCAGTGGAACAACGTTTTCCAAACTTTTAAGGGTTTGCTTCTTGGAGCTTGTTCTGCTCAGCACACAAAACGACAGAGAGATTCGTGTTCCCATGTAAACCACATGTTGCTAGATCCCTCAGTAGGTCACATGTGTGGATGTAAGTCAGGAAACTTCCAGTTTTAGGTTCAGCCCTGCCACAGAGCATCAAATCATAACAAAAATATTTTTAACATGGTAACTGCATACCCTAATTACTTTCTTGTTTCTATTGCTCTGGAACTAGCATTGCTGAAAGAGGAAAGAAAAGGCCTGGTAACCATGTTACAAGTGTTTTTGAACACTTAGGGTAGAATTTTTAAAAGTGCCTAACCCTGGTTTTTCTTTGCCCCTCTGACATCAAGAGGAGCAGAAATAGCCAATGCAGGCAGCGCTATTCTTAACATGTTTTGTAGCAAAACTTACACCTCCAACCCCTTGCTGTTCCTCTTCTCCTCTCTACTTGGTAGTCCATTTTAATTCACTTACTCTCCAAATTGGTTAGCCAGGAATATTCAATGGCTAAAGGCACTTTTGTTGCTTCATGACTATAACTATTTTTACTTTTAGGAAATGCAGGATAAATGTATTCGATTTCAGAAACTATCCAAGCATCATGGCAGCATACTGACTAATACAACAAAAACACATGAGTTCTGTTAATATAAGCATTAAAAAAGGGATGACTGGTCAGAGCTATCTAGTATACAAAATGGTCTAGAAATCTTACAAATGCAGTGAGGTATTTTTATGAGGTTGCTAGCATATCTTGCTTTTAACACAACTGGAAGGATCACAGCAAAAAATATATTTTGGTATTTTCTTTTTCGTTGTCTGATTGCTCCTCTTTTCACCAAAACTAAAACTTAAGGGGTTAAAATAAAACAGGCACTTAAATGTTTTGAAAATATAAAGTTTAAATGCACCTTTTTCTTTAAGCTCTGGTCTGGTCTTTTTTGATGGGATCATGAATCGAAAAAGAATATAATAGCAAAATTCTCCCCTGTGATCTAAAACTGAAGGTTTAGATTCTCTTCTTGGGTATACCACAGCAAGACTTGGTTGATATTAATCAGTGAATTTTCACTTGTATCATACATGAGCATTAGACAATTTAGATTTTTGCACAGACACTTTTTTGTATTTTGTGCCAAACACTATCATTATAATACATGGAGAATAAAGCTAAAAAAAATGTTAACTCTGCTTTAGAACTAGACTAACATCTCATTCTAATCTGAGGGAAATTCCAAAATCTTGAAGTTTTTACAGAATTCTAGAAAAAGTTACTGAAGAATTTAATGTTACCAAGGAATTACTATATGCAGCACTACAGTTCTTCAGTGATGAACTAGACAAACTGCATCACCATCCTTGATCATAATTTTTCTAGTTTTTGACCAATTACCCTACTTATAGATAGCTGGAGTCAGCAAAGATTACCTGAACTCCAGGCATATTCTGATCTGATCCTGTAATCTGGGTTGGAACATAATCCTATCTTTGAAAATGAAGGAAATGTGAAGGAGTGTAGATCCTGATCCAAGTAGCTTGTCTCAGACTCCTCATTGTTCTTTTGCCTGAGGATTTCACTGACAGGCACCACTGGCTGGGTTTTTTCCAAGCAGATAGTTAAAGAGGGTCTTCTGTTCCTCTCTATTTGGATATTTAATGGAACTTCTTGATACCACAATTTTGTTAGAAATAATTTTAGAAGAGATTTTCCATATTTTTCTTCCAAAACATTACACTTTCCAGTGATTGTAGTGCTTTCCTTTATGTATGAATTGTTATTTGCTAAGGCAGATGCAGTAAGTTTTAAAACATGGAATTATATTACTATCGTTAACTTTAATTAACATTAAGGGATAAGAACATTTTGTGCCATAACCTTGCAAGGTTCAGTTGTCATGAAAACTACTGTATGTCTGTCTTTTTAATGCAAAGAAAAGGCTGATGATGATTATCTCAACTTTTTCAAGAGACTTTTAATATTTTTCTTTTCTGAAATACAGACACCATAACAAAGAATTCAAAACTGTCTCAGCTGGTAAAAGAGTAATACGGAGTGCTGGCATATATTCCTCTTCTAACATGGAAGACTGTACACAGCAGACAACAGTGACCTAGTTACAACACGCATTATAAGGAACAAAAGCAAAAATGGAGGAAAGTAATCACAGGCCACTCTTACTATCAGTGGCTCTTTCTGCAAAGAACAGGATTTTTCAACTTAAGACACTAAAATTTTTCATCTGTGACAATAGAAAGAGATGAATTAGAAAGAGATGGAATAGCAAAGCAAAATCATTTTTTAAAAGCATTTCAGAAAATGTTTTTCCTCCTTTTCTCCTTTCTTGCTTTGCTGATGAGCTAGTAGATTCAAACGTAAACCAGCAGGTGGTAGCAGTGTTTAAGGTTTCTAGAACTGGAATATAAATCATTCAAATTACTGATACATAGACAGAGAAAATATTTCAGAGTACAGACCACAGAGTCAAAGCCTCTGCAAGTTCATGGCAAGGTTCTTCCATCTTTATTGATGAGGTATGGACATTTAGTTGACATCTTTAAGACATTTCAAAGATTATTTCATGTGCAGGATAATAGTCAAATGAGACTAATAGGTTGAGGGGGGTTTTGTGAGGTTTTTTGTTTTGTCGGGTTTCGTTGGGTTTTTTTCTGGTTTGCTTTGGGTTTTTTGGCAGGAGATGAAATATTAGCCTAATACTTCAACTTCACTCATTTCATTGCTGTTTCCTTTGCATCTGTAAAACATAGAAAGGTTTTGATAGTGTTCACATCAGAATTTGTATTTTTTATTTCATATTCACTCCAACTCCAGTACCTTTCAGCTTTATCCTTTTATTTTGTTTGGCTTCTTTTATTACAGTCATTAAAGTGAGTGGAAGAAATGTACCCCATGCAATCATGTCTTTGCAATTCCTTTTGTTATCTAAAATAAATAATTGTAAGCAACATGAGGGCTCTGCTTGTTGTAACACACAAAAACCAATGTTTTTAACTGGAGACCTTTTGTGTAATAGGATAATTTTGGGTCATGATACATGCAATCTCTGGTAATGGCTAAAAATTTTCTGAAAAATGCCTGAGGCAGGTGCCTGTTAATGAACATTTTGTGATATCAACACTGTAGCAAGGTACCTGTCCTTGAATAAGTGACCCTAATTAAATAAGAAATTTTGATTCATACTAGACAATCACTAAGAACAACATAATTGTGTTGAAATTACTTATGCATATAGTAATGGAATTTCCCAACTGATAAGTAGAGGGAAAAAAGCATATCTCCCCAGACCTCAGTTTTAAGAGGTTAGAATTAGTGCATTCAAATTATACTTACGGGCCTTTCAACAACTGCCCACATTCATGTAAATACTAGCATGGATAAAATATACCAGGCATGAATGACATATCAGGTCTTGTCTTTTGTATTCAAGGCATATTCATTGCTCTTCTCCATAACAGGCAACCCAAAATATCAACAAAAATGGGAAGCGAAAGAATGACTGATAGGATATAATTATGGTAGAAATGAAAAACAACTTATACTTTAAAATAGTTCCAGTAACTTACTTTGTACTCTGTATCCCCTCTGATTTTAGAGGAGAGAAAAAAAAAATAGAGAATTAAGCAGTGAGAAAGATGAAAACATGTAACTGAGTCACAAGTTTGAAACACAGAATGATTTAATCATAACATACCATCTAAATACAGCCATGGTAGACTACTGCAACAGATCAGCAGACAAAAGGGCCTCTAAACCATTACAGAATCAGAGAATCACAGAATATGCTGAGTTGAAGTACCCTCAAGCATCATAGAGGTCACCTCTCAGCCTTGCACAGGACCATCCCCAAGAATCCCACCATCAGTCAGACTGTGCTGTGATCACTTCCCTGGGGAGCTGTTCCAGTGCCTGGAGGTTTTTCTGTGTGAAAAACCATTTTCTAATATCCAACCTAAACCTCCCGTGACACAACTTCAGGCCATTCCCTCAGGTCCCGTCACAGGTCACCACAGAGCAGAGATCAGTGTCTGCCCCTCCTCTTCCCCTCACCAGGAAGTTGTAACTGCAGTGAGGTCTCCCCTCAGTCTCTTCTTCTCCAGCCTGAACAGACCAAGTGACCTCAGCCATTCCTCATACAGCTTCCCCTCAAGGCCCTTCACCTTTTTCATGGCCCTTCTTTGGATGCTGTCTGAAATGTTATGGTTTTTTATATTATGGCACCCAGACCTGCCCCCAGCACTGGAGGTGAGGCTGCCCCAGTGCAGAGCAGAGTGGGACAATCCCCTCCCTTGCCCGGCTGGTGATGCTGTGCTCCCCAGGACAGGGTTGGCCCTCCAGGATGTGGCTGAGGTAATTTGATCTGTACTGATGTACCTAGTGACCTTATTTATCAGTTACTAAGTTCTACCTGTATGGCATATTCACTTATCTATACAAATAGGCTCTGCTTCAACAACATTGATATTGCTGCCCTGCACAGACATTGCATACAGCATATTTCATTATAAACTATCTGCAGTTATTTTGGCATTAAAATAAATTCATCATATTATTTTAGAGAGATATTTTAAGTATTCCAGAACAGAATGCACATATAATGTGCACTTAGTATTGTACCTATCAGAAAGCTTTGTTGCTACAGCAGCATATTGCAATTACCATCTGGGCATGTGTAGCTTCTCTGAGTACCTTCACATGCTACACCTCTTAAGAAAAGAAACAGATCTTGTGTCCTTGGTGCTTCAGAGGTAGTTGCAATGTATGAACCTGATACAGCTGCCAAGAGATGTTCCTCTTCGCAGGGTCAACCCCATTTTTGGGAATCCAACTTTCTCTTTATTATCAATTGATTTTTGATTCAAGAAACTCCCTAGATGTATATTGTCAATAATATTTTCTTTTTCTTGTGTGAATTTAGTTATGAGTAGTGCTAGTAAAACTTCTTTTACTGTCTTGCATCCATTAACAGTAGAAAGAATAGAAAAAATGCAGTTGTTTGAAAAGAGAAAAAAAAAGCTAAAATCAGTGTAGAATTTAGTTAATCTGCTTTTGCATTCAAGTTCACAGGGTTTCTTTAAGCTTGTAAATATACGCAGTTACTGAAGTAAGTAATTTATAAATTACCATGTGTTACCTGTGCTAACTTGCTAAGAATTCAATGGCAAGTAGACAAGAAAACCTTTGCTGATTTTCCTCAGTAAGTGGGTGCAATTCAGTTGCCTAGAAGTTATAGGGTTGTGTCAGCAAACCATGTCTGATGTATTTCATCAGCTTTTCCACATAAATGCAAAAAGAAACACAATTTTTTAATAGACTGCATTGTTAAGGTTCTTAATATAGTGGGCTTTTTAATGTTTATTACTTGAAATGATTGGTCAATTGATGCTTTCTGGTTTTCAGGTCATAAATTTCTGGAATGAGAAGTAGGATTTGACACATGGTCTTTCATTTCCATTATTTCAGCTAGCATTCTTTCATAATTTATAGATGTCTTTCATATCAATATTTGCTTCATGAAACTCTTTAACTTGCCAATACTACCTATTTAATGAGTAATGTATTACACGGTTAATAAATCATTTTCACATTCACTTTGCAGAAAGAGTCATACAAATGACTAGAAGTCTTCAGTACGTGAACATTGATGGTTTATTATCTGTTTCAATTGTGCTTCATACGTACTCACAAATATGTTGCACCGCCAGCCAGTAAGCAATTCCAAGCACTCTTGTTTTCATCTTGTATAACAGTCTTGTACTTTAGGTAATGTTGAGAAAACCTCTTCCCAAAGGACAGACATCTGCAACAGCTGTCTTAAGTGTTTGGCTAATTCACTATATTTCTATACTTCTGTGAAAACACTTAATCCCTCACTACATTTTTTTACCTATCAGCAGCCCCCACTGCGAGCATTCCTCTCAGCAGTGTGTTCTACAGTGACTAAGCAAAAGTTAACAAGGCCATACTGACATTTCCTATAGAGCATAATAAGACCATCTTTTTTTAGGTTTTCTTTTACATTCCTGCCATAGCTTCTTCTTGAAAGGTTGAGTGAATTTCTATGCAGTAAACATACCAGGTATTGCCAAACAATTTAGTCCATACAATAGCCGTCTTACTAAGGTAAAAGTTAGGACTTGCTTGTTGTTTTGAATATTGAAAAATACTCTTTTTTTTTTT
>VZRO01001055.1:10528-44014 GCA_013397915.1 Daphoenositta chrysoptera
TTTTCATGTATGTAAGGGATGATTACCCTCCTGGGTGAATAGGATATGGAGATACTAAGATTCAAGAAAGATAACATGACCTGTTTATTGTACTGATCCATAGGAAAGGAATCCAAGGACATACAGTAACATGAAAAAATTGCAGTGTTGGTCCAAGTGACCTGAGTTCTCACCAGGCACTGATTATCCTAAGAAAAACAAGCTGTGAATAATCAAGTGCCTTGTTTCTGTGATGTAGCACCTGGACTTGTTTAAGGAAGGGATGTCATGTTTACAGACAGCCCAAGGAAGCTTATCAGATGCTGCAGGTGGTGCAGTCAGTCTGTGCATGTCGTTTTGTTTTTATAGGGTTGATTTGTGGATGAATCAGCCATAAAAAATTATTTCATATATTCCATAACTGAGAGCAGAAGAAATTACTGAGTAAAAACTGAAGCAGTTGAAACACTTTAAAAATTAATCTCACAAGTTGCTTATTTACTTTTCAGAGTATAAAACTGAGAACTCTGGAAAAGGATCAATCTCCTCTCCAGTAACCACCCACACTGTCCCTCAAGCTCTGTGCTATCACGACCTGTTACTTCACTTCCTTTTGCTGGTATCACCATCTAAATATGATTTACATGTGTAAATTGGCAAAACCTCATTCAGTAATTTAACTCTGTCATTCTGGATAACCTCTCCACTTTCTTGGTTTGAGCACTTGCAGTGGCTGTAACATAAAGTACTAATCAGCAGCAATCAGCTAGCAAGCTTGCCCTGTTTTTCCATACATCTGCTGCTGCTTATTGTTGATGTTTGGAAATGCACACACTTTTCTCTCTTGAAGAATGTAACTGATAATTCCAAAGCAGTGGATAAAACTGATAAGCAAAATTCTAAAAACTAGAAATGAGAACTGAGGAACAAATACTCTTTTTTGGCTTAGCAATACTTTGGTTGACTCCCAGATTTTTTATTTGGTTTTGCTGTTTGCTGTTGTTTGGGTTTTTTTCCTGTCAGAGCTTAAGTCTAGGGACTGTCTATGTACTTGTTGCAAAACAATGGTATGGGAGGATTACTGGGCCAACATTTTCATTAGAATGAAAATTAGGAAAAATTATTTTAAAATATGAATGCATGTAGATGACAAACTACTTCAATAAATTATTTTTAAAAATACTTTTTATTTAGTTAGCTTATGGCTGTGAAAATGCTGCAGGCATGTTCACGAGTGTTTCTTTCTATTCTTTTCTTTTGGGTTGAGGGCTGGGGGATACAGTTTTGTTCTACATTACTGTTTCCAGTATATTTTTGTTTCCAACAGTAAATCAATTCCTGCAGTATATGATCTTCCCCAGTGTGGCTCAAGTCAGACTAGAACAGGAAACCACTCTTAATCTTACTTGATAGTAATGATCTGTTCAGCAGAAAGGTCAAATGCCTACCAGATCTATCACAGCCTTTCCCCTTCCAATGAGACATTGCTAATAACTCAATTAAGGGACCTTGCAGATTGTCAAAACTTCTAAAGTCTTGATTTGACTCCTGTTCAGAAGATCCCATGGAATGGAATAATTTCTGTTCCTCCCTGGGGGATCTTGTGCATGAAAAATTTTTTCACCTTCCTTGGCTGACGTTTAAGTACACATACATAAATAAACACAGCATATAAATATGTATTTACACACGTGCACGTATACACATATGGGTATCTGTATACACACAAATACATACAAATTAATATATCTCTATCTAAAGACATATGAAACTCTTCTAGCTGGAAGAAATTATGAGTTTACAAGGGTGATAGACTCATATAACTAAGTAGTACCTTTCAGACCATGATTTGAAATTTATAACTTAATTTTCAGATACTGTGCTCTAGCATGCTTATTCTCTCTTTCATTTTGATTTATATCTAATAAACATATATGGAGTTTTCCCCCATTTTTCCCCCTCAAAATCGGAGTAAAGGTGGAATAAAGTTTCAAAAACCGTATGTGAAACTGTGCTACAGGCAGCATGTTGACAGTGTGCTAGTAGTGACGACTGGCATTTTGGCATTACCCAGTACTGTTTTCTTCTGGCTCATGCTTCTGTAGTTGTGTGTAATGTCGTGTGCAACATTATCAAAAGCTTTTCTAGACAAACCCAACACATGTGATTAGTGCTTTCTTTTGCTCAGCAGGCTATTAGCTTGTTTGAGGAAGAAAAGAGATTGCCTTGGCTTTATTTGGTTTTTGATGAAGTCTGCAATTTGGCTTGTTCTTGTCTTGTTTTATTTGAAGAGCTGACATTAATTTACTTGTCTCATGTTTACTCACTCTTTCCCCTTGGCCTCATGGAGGTTGAACTCAGGGTTGTGTACATCCCTCTGGAGGTCATCTGGTCCAAGCCCCCTAATTCAGCAAGGCCACCCACACCTCGTACAGCAAGCCCTACCCCCAGCAACTCATCAGGGCCACTCCCTAACTCAGCGAGGCCACAGTCAGTTGCTAAAAATGGTATCCTGACAGTTTTTTAGTATCTCTAAGGAGGGAGACTCCACAACCTCCCCAGGAAACCTATTCCCTTTGCCGTTATTAAGCCTGTTGTGGGAAATATTTACTTGGCAATAATAAAGTAAATGAGACTGATCTCATTCTTCACCTGGCAAACAAAAGCTGTGATAGATACCATCTCTACCTGTCTCATTTGCAGTTCTTTTTTTTCTTTCAAGATTTAGTCTGCAATTGGAGTTTTGACAGATGTGAAAAGTTGAGTTAAAATAATGAAGCTGAATTAACTTCAGGTTGTAATTCTAGCTGGAAGAAAACATATTGGGACCATATCTAGAACCCCCAAATTGGTGCTACTGCTGCTGCCAGCAACTCCACTGTTTTATCTATCTGCTGCCAAGCACTCCATCTATGGTTAGTGGAGTACATGAAGGACAACACCTTTTCCTCCTTTTTATGGAGAAAATAAGGTTTATCATGTATCCTCAGGAATGTCCTCTGATCATCAAGCTATAAGATGTTATTAAATAGGCTGTTTTCTCTCTAATTGTATTTGCATTAGATAATTTTGGATACCTGGTCATGAATGAATGCCCTGAATAACAACTACTTTACTCAGCTGTTGTTTATATTGAATATCCAATAAAATACTTGGTATCATCAAACTGAATGAAGGAGTGTCATAATACCCTATAACGCACAAATGAAGTTCCCTGTGAGGAAGGAAATCCCAAGTTGCTCTTTCTCCTCTCTATCTCTGCTGGAGAGGTCAGATTTGTAGTTAGGTGTCTCTGACTTCAGTGAAAATCTTCACCTGAAGATCAAATATTTTATGCTGTGAGAAGGAAGAACTGGACTTAGTAGAGATCACATGATGGTAGCAGAAAATAAAAGCAACTTGCCTTCTGAAGTTTATTGCTGTGCCATTTAAACCTTACTCCTTCAAACATAACATGAAAAAAAGTAATTTTAGAATCAAATTTAAAAATTAAGTGCTTTAAAAACTTATTTCCTTGAAAAAAATATATGAATTGTCCTAGTATTTTTGCTCACTGAAGTATACCTAGGCAGCTGAAGTGTATGAAATATGCAACATACATACAAGCAGAGCATAATTTAGGATTCTGTCATCTGTGTCTAAATGTCTAGACCAGGTATCCTGTTCAGTTCAGCAGCAAGCCAGCTATTACAGTATACCAACTACTATAGAACCACTTGGAGCTTGGATAGGTTTCAAAAATACTAATGGTATTTGCTTTTCTAGTCTGGAAAGCAACCCATTAGCTCTTCATCTGCTGTATTCTGACAACAAACAAGACCATTTCAGCTACAAGCTTGAAGACCTTTAGTTACTTCAGTGAGATTATTTATTTCATCATAAAAGCATAACTGTTGGACTTGTTATAAGTAGTAATGCCTTTTTTTTTTTTTTTTTTCTTTTGGAAGATTTTTTGCCCGGGTAAAGTACATGATTAACAATTGAGATTGTTAACATTTTTCCCTGGTTCTTGAAATTATTTGTTGCATTATTCCAGGTAAATCACTTTCTCATCTTTCAAAACGCTTTCCACACCTTTTAACTACTTTTCAGAATATAGTTCTGATATCTGTAAAACTATTTGATAACATTGAATAAGCAGTACTAAAAGTAACAAAAACTCTTTCTAGATATGATAAGGTCTAGATGCAAATCCAAACATAACTGTATCAAAACCACCTGTCCTTTGTCAATAATATTGGATACTTACATTTTCTTAAATCTGGGACAATAATAAAAGAAGTAATTAATTACTTTACTTGAAGTAGATAGCTTTGATGACTCCTTGGCTTCGTCTTCGGCTTGGAATTTTATTTGTGTCAGTGGAAATTCCACAGGTTGCTCCAAGATTAAGGAGTAAAACTTGCCTTTTAAAAAATATTACCTGGAAAATGTTCATATTATTTAGAGTGTTGGGTACTCCTCCCTGCTTTTTCACTAGCTCTGGACTTACTGATATTTGCCTTTTATTGAACTTACACGAGTTCGATATCATGCCAGTTGCAAAAATTAGGAAACACTGAGAATTGTTTATGTATCAGTTCTGTCAGGAAGTGTCAGGTGAATGTTACTGCTTTAATTAGATGATTTGAAATACAGGAATACAGCATAATATCTTGCTTTTTCTGTGATATTAGCTCTTGCATATATAGTATTACAGACAGACACATTCTATTCAGCTTGTATTAAAGACAAGATGCATAAATATTAAGAAAAAGACATAATAAATAAAATGGAAATAGTATCATTAAATAACTTTGGAGTGTAAAAGACAGACATAATGTCAACGCCCAATTTTTAAAATCTATTTATAGATAAATATAGTCAAATATGCTAAAACTTGGAGAATAATTGTCCTATAAAGTTCCTTTCTTGCTTGTAGAAACAAGCTTTTACAAAGGTAATAAGATTACTAGCCCTTGTCTTTGAGTTACTTAGAAGGGAGTTCACTGGTATCAGTCTTAAAAGTGCTGAGATAAAAACATTTAGTTTCCAGTGCAGCCCTGGAGGCCACGCACTGCCTGCTCTGCACTGCCTGAGGAGTTAATTTTACTGAAATATAACAGTCTAAATGAGGGAAAGACAATTCCAACATGACCTCTCAGCCCCATCAGAGTGACCCCTGTGCTGAAGTAAGAGGCCCATTTGCAACAAGAGTTGCAAAGCTGAGGGCTTAAACATACAGTCTTTTGAGATATGAGCCTGGGACAACATTCTTGATTAAAATAACACAATATATACAAGGAGTAATTTGGTTTATTTTACCTGACCCAGAGCAGAAATGGGATCTTCATATCAATACAGAGGTGATGCACTTTTGATCTTAAACTCCCTGCAGAGACCCAGCATCCTTCAGTATTCTGCTTTTCAGATGAGATCAACACCTCAGAAGTTCCTGTGGCTCTGTGTCTTCCCCCCAGAGGTGTGCAGAAAGCACAGTTGGTCAAATCTGACATGTTTACAAAACCCAGAAACTAACAATCAGAATTATTTTCGTTTTTTTCTTTCATTATAAGTTCTGCTTTTAGCCAGAAAGAAGGTCTGGCAGAACCGGAGAACAGAAGTTCGGAGTGGTCCCACCAGGAAATCTTGGCAAATCTTAGGTTACAAGGAATGATCGACTTCTTATGTGATTAATTTTAAAACTTCAAAATTAGCCTATGCAGGAGATGTTATCACAATTTTTGGATCTGGTAAGAAATCAAGTTGTTTATGTAGGGAAAGCTAAATAAAAATTAGGAAAAATGGAAGAAATTATCCAAAGAAATAATTTCTGATATTTTCTTCATAGGAGATAGTAAACATAACGCTAAAGCTGTCATAAGGATTTCTATGAAAAAACCCTGTGTTGAGCAAAAAAATTACTATCCAATCTATATAACCAATCTATCCAACCTATGGCTCTTTTTCTGCCTTACCTGTAATTTTCAGCAGACATTTAAAAGATTCAGCTTTCAGCTACAAAATCATTACCATATAATTAGCCTAGAACATTAACTGAAATGCAGAACAAATTAATTTGTTTTACTTTAATGAATTAGTGGTATTCAAGAGGTGGAAATATTATAATGTCAGTTTTTGTATTAACAAATTATTTGTTAAAATTAAGATGCCAGAAATGCTTCATTTGTATTGCACTACCCTATTACTTCCATGTGACAGCTAAAAGTACTTTAATGATAAATAAAACATAGTATTTATCTTGCTAATTAATCATAAATTGATTATTTAATCTGTTTTGCTGTAATTAAATATGGATATGTAAGAGCTATTCTATTCTAATAATGGCATCACATACCAAAGGAAAAATCATTCCAGCTATTGTGTCATTTCAGAGTGACCATACTAATGCTCTTCTTATCATAGTGTCAAAGTAGCTGTGAATTTAGGATTAAATTAAATCTCAGTGCAAAAGGGACAGACTTCAATGATTTCAAAGGAATTTTTCCTGTATATATTTGGCCAGCTTCTACTACCCTTTGCTTATTATGAAATACATGTTAAATACCTGTAACACCTTTGTTGCTTCTTGCCTTGTTTTTGCTGAAAGCACGTTGGCCTGGTATATTGAATAATGACCCTAAAAGTATTTAGGTATTTGAAATGCTTTATTGAATTGCTTTGACAGATTTGAAAGCTCACATCACCAATCCATTGGATAGATATGAAAAATATTGTTGCACTGTGTTTTTCATTGGTACCTAGTCTCTGTGATCCTATCAGAATGTCTGAATTTTTATCCCAAAATGGAGCCCTGCAATGCCTTTATGATAGATATTCAAATAACTGCATATTAAATATAGGAGAATTCAGATAAATGTATAGTGATATCTCTGAAACTAGTCTCTCTGACTGTGTAGTATTTCTGTTTTATTTTGATTTTTTATATTTGATTCTTTATCTGTAGGTATTTTTAAAAAATTAGGACACTAGATAGTCTTCTAGGCTAGTTAGATTAGTTCTAGAGCCTCTAGCTTCTAAAGTTCCTTGAAAGTAAAAATTTATAGGAATGATCTGCATTCATTACTTTGTGCCATAAAAACATCAAAGCAAACTAAAATACTACCTAAGAGCCTTTATTTTGGAAAATAATCCAAGAAGTCTTTCACAAATACTTGTTTCAGCCTAAGGAACATAAGTGTTAGTTAAAAAAAAAAAAAGGTTTTGGCCCAAGAGTTACACTTGCAGGACATCTTTCTGAGCATGTGGACTTCTTGTAGTATCACAGAGTGACTTATCTTAGAGAGAGGCTGCATCAGGCTCAGTCCTGTTCATGAACTTGCTGTGTTGAACCTATGCAGACACCCACTGATAAAATCAGAGCTCAGGGAGGCATCAAGCCAACTATGCAGTAAAGATTTATTCTCAAGGATCAGAATCTTAGATAGAGAACATGTGAATTTTGTTGGATGGTTCATTAATTTTTCGCAGCTTTGGGGGAAACACAGTGAATAACAAAACTTATTTAGTTTTTATTTAACAAAACTATTAGTTTCACAGCTCATAGATCACAACTCCCAGAAAAGGAGAGAGTCAGCAGGCTGGGGTACTGTAATAACCCACCACGGGCTCCCACCATCAGGAGCACAGACTTCCTCTGACATGGTGGGGAGGCATCCGCTGCACTTGGCAGCAGACATCAATTATTTCAGAAAGTCACTTTGCTACAGTACAAAGGTAGGATTTTACAGAATAATTCATAGGAATGCTAATGGTTTGTTTTGCCAGTATTTGTCTGTGTTGGGATGTACCTTTAGACTGTTGAAAATATATCCATAGATTTAAGTGGATCTGAGACTTTAACAAGATATGACCTTGAGAGCAGGTGATCTTTTCCTCTGACTGTATAATTTTTGGGTTGGCAAGTACAGCATTGATCCCTGTACATTTCAATTATTGGATGCATTTAAAATGCTTCATGGTTTAGTTGTTTCTCGTGACAGTGTCAAAATAAGGGCAAAGGTAACCAAGACTATGAAAATAAAATACTCTTTTCTTCTATGCTCAGGAAAATTGTTAGTTCCTACTGATGGGCTCCCTCAGGAAAGAACAGAGGAAAAGAGGAAAGAAAAGCTAATCCCATTTTTCCTAGCAGTAGCACACCTGGAAAGGTCTGACCTACACTGCAACCCCTGCTAGGCAGGGCAAGACGTCCAGGACCACGGCAGAGAGAGCTATGGATAAAATAGTTGTTGAGAAAGGAGATTAAATAAATGGGATTATCTTTAATAGGATCACTCAGTAGGGCAGAAAACTGTGAATGAATGTTCCTATGACAAAGCAAACAAACTTCAAATTAACAATAGGTTGATGTGACACAGGGTTGAGGGGAGTGGAAATTAAGTTCATAATTGGGCTATTTGCCTTTCTGGAGCTTAGTTTAATGGAGGGAATTTAATAAACTTTGTCTTTGACTCTTTAAATATTAGACAGAATATTAAGAAGTGGATTTTTTTAAACGTAGAGAGCTTTTACTAAACATGTCTACCATGTAAGACTTAGTAAAATGTGCATTCTTACTGGCTTGCCCAAACCTAGAACTGGTGTAAAACATGATTTTTTTTCCCCATAGTATCATAGTTTTGTTCTTGTGCTAAGAAAAGTTGAAAAATTAAACTTTCAGAATGCTAATCCCAGAAATAGTGTTAGGAGCTTTCAGTTCATTAAAGGAACATACATTTCCTAATTGACTTGCTATTTAAATAAGAGTGTAACATCTCCAAATGTTTATGTTCAGCTTGTTGAACAGCCTTTCTTCCTTTATAGGGATTTAATGGAGGATTATTTCTCAATTCTGCAGGTACCTGGCAGGTAATGCTTCCCAGATAAGGCCCATGATAAGGCTTGATAGAAAGGTAGGGTCCATGGCAATGCAGAAGAGGAAATCTTAAACAGACCTAAGGCTCAGAAATAAGTACAGTACCTTGTGTTACTTAAAGGGCAAGGTGTTGCTAAGAAAATGTTGAACTGATTAGTTCAACAAAAAAAAAATTCTGATGGACAACACATTTTATATCAATGTCATTGACAAAGAAGAATTTTAAGCCTAAACCATATTCTAATTTTAAACCTAAAATTTTCAAAAATGACTGATTAGGTGTAAAATGTTGACCAGTTACATATTGAATTATCTCTTGCTGAATAGCAATGTTACGTGTGATGCCATTACTTTTGACAAGCCATAGGAACTCTTGAGTGTGAATCAGGTTCATTGACAGAAAGTGTTCAGAGACTGCTGTCCCTAAACCAGTAATTTTAACACATCCAACATCTGTAATACATTAGATTTAATTCATAGAGAATAATTCCAGTCATTTACAGTAAGTATTGAAAGCAATTTAAAACATATGTCTCATAAACTGTCTGCCATAATCTATGTAGGTTCTTTGCTACAGCACAGATGCTTATGTTCAGGATGCTAAAGAATGGGTTTAAACATATTTTTGCATTTAATGAAAATCATAGGAAGTTTCATTCAGTTCTTTACTTCTGTGCATCATGTAGAACTGACTTGTCTTGGGATAAGCTACCACAACTACATGTCTCTGGTTGAGCTGGACAAATAAATTCAGCTCACCCTATGAGAACTGGAAAAAACCATTTGTTTATTGATGGATCCATCCTTTAGTGAGTGTGTCATGCATTCCAATAGCCATGACAAATTATCTATAGTTCTGTGCATATAATATATGTAAGTGTATTCCTATGACACGTGTCCACCTAATACTACAGAATGTGTCATAAAATATAATGATTGTGATTGCATCTTCAAATATTGACCTTGTGTCCTTGCTAGTATAACTATCTGTCTCTAGCTGTTATGATTTTATAACAATAAGCTCTTTAAAAATTCTTCTTTAATTGTGAGAAGTAAGATGTTTCCTGTGTTTGTAGGAAAGCTACTCTCACTATGACTGTGATTCTTTCTTTTTCTAGGAAAAAGAAATCTGATTATTGACATTGGATGTAAACTAATTGAAAAAGTAGAAGGAATAGACATGAAGCATTGGATAGAATGATATTTATGCACTTTCTGGGTATTAACTAAGTTGTATTAATCCTCTTCTTAGGTCGGCAATAGAAAACCTGATCTCAGTACTCTAGTCTCTAGGAGAGTAAAACACAATTATGTTCTTTGTCCTGGAACTGTGGGGAAAAGTGCCAAATTATTAAAAAGAGAAATTTAGGTTCTTAGGACTTCAGGGAGCATGTGTGTGTACATATATGTACATATATACAGGTGTGTGTGTGTCACATGTATGTGTGTCACATACATATAGATGTGTAAATAAATACAAAGATAGTTACTTGACTACTAGACTTGAGCAGTGGGCCAGCTCCCTCTGAGGTGCTTTGACTTCCAGTTGCATCATGTAGGAATTCTCTAACTACATCTGGATAACAACCGTGGGACTTAATTGTGTTTCCACGATGGGGTAATAAGGTTCGTCTGCAACAGTTTTAGAGGTACAAGGGAACTTAGGATGTGATAAACCTCATCCTGTTTAAATAAGCAAGTCTGCTTCTTTCCTAAACTACAACAGGACATCCACTCTGGTACCTCCAGACCTTGTCTTTCAATGTTTATTCTGCCTACTTTTCATGAAGTGGTTTTAAATGTGAGGTAAACAAAATAGTGGCATAGAAATCATAATTTTTATACCTTGGATTGACTTTCAACATCGGTTAATGTTCCATCGTATTAGAAAATATTCAGTAAAGACAAAGTAAATATTGGGCAACAGCATTTTCTTAAGAAATGTTGCAAGGAGTCTATACATTGAGCAATCCTTGTCCCTCTGATTGAACCTCCTGGGTAAAATTCTAGCACCACTTGAATCAGCTGAGGTTTGCCTGTTCTATCCACTGAGACAGGATACCCTCTCCTGTTTCTCACCATCTAGTCAAATGAAAATACTATCCCTATGAGTTTTGCAATGTCAGTGTCAGAAAAGACAGATTTTTTTCTGTCACTTTTAGCTGCAGATAAGATGCTTAGATGCTACTGACAATTAATAAGTTAATTGGTAACTAAATTGCTAATTAGTCATGTTCCTAAAAAAACCACAACCAAACCTTTCATTAAAGTAGAAAGAGGATAGGAGTAACAGACATTTCATGTGAAAAAGCCACATACAAATTAATGATTATCCTCCTGACCTTCCAGAAACATCTTTCCAAAGTCTATGAGAAACCTACCAGGAAACTGGAATCTAAGTCAGTAGTCCCTAAGGTAGTTAGGCATTGGTTGCTAAAGTAAAGAACTCTTTGTTGCCTGAACATTTCCTTTGATTTAACTTGGAAAGGTTGCTGGAAAATTGTTTGAGTTGGACTTTTCCCATCCAGTGATTTCTGTGTAGTCCACATCTAAGTAAATATGTAATCACAACAGCATAGAATTATGTTAAAATCTGACTCTAGAATAGTAAAGTATTTGGAGACTTTGATAGCCTTGCCTTTTTACAGTTGAGAGGTATTTGAGGGGGCAGAGAAGTCATTTGGGTTCTCAGAACCCTACAAAATAGTGTCTAGATGAAATCTGATTCTCATAAAAGAAGTACAAAGATGAGAACACTGCACAGAATGACATGTGAGAGGAACAAATACAAGGAATACAGTAAAAGAAAATTTCAAAGGAAATGCAGATTAGATTCCTATAATTTATGGAGTACATCTGTACCAGTGAATACAGAAAATTTGATTCTCCATGAAATTCTGACATTTTACACTTCTTTTACTAAGAATCAAATCAGCATATTATGAAGCAACCTACAAAATCACATTCCATTAAGTCAAAACGCATTTCAACCTTGGTGATGATTCATTACCTTCCACATAGAATAAAATTTTGCACCAACGTCAAAGGTTTTCTTTCACTGCCAGCCAGATTATATATTAAGTTCTATAGAAATAATTTTTATAAGCTTGCTTTTGGCAACACTTACAGTGTGAGTGATATGCAGTGTAACACCAGATTGAATTCCTGTTACACATTATAAAAGACACCTAGATGGCAGTCCTCTCCTCTCCTCTCCTCTCCCTTTCTTTCCCTTTTATTTTTTCTGCCTCTCTCTTTTCTCTCTTGTTTTATATCAAATCTCGCAATGAATTTCTGAGGAACAAGGAAGCTGATAATGAATATACAGAGATTTGAATAAACAGCCTATTCCAAGAAAAACACTGGAACAAGTAGTCATTGTACTGCAGTGTTATCTGAATTCTTCCTTCAAATTTCTAAGAACAGATTTTACTCTAATGGACTATGGAGACTATGTAAGTCTATATGAATTTGTCCTTTGAACATATATTTTTACAAATATACAACTACAACTACATTCACACAGTTATTCAACAGATCAGGGATTACATAAAGATCAGACCATTTAATATTTCTATTTAATAGTTTTTTACTGAAAATGATTTCCAGTTTTCAATTTTCGTCTTTATTTCCAGTGATCAAGGTGTTAGACTGAAGAAATGACTGATGTTAACAATTTATGGAAGAATAACACACAAGTATTGAAAGTCAGAATAACAATGAATGTGAGCAGAATTGGATGCAGAATGCTTGAATTCTGAGACTTCATATAATAACATTTCTATCTTTACTTCAGAATACTAATTAGATTTCTTATCTATGAATTTTACTTCACAAAGGCAAAAGTATTTCTGAATCTAGTCCATTTACTGCTGTGAGAGGTTTCTTTTGCCATTGATTCCCATGAGCCTGAGCTGAGATCAAGATAAATAGTATTTTGAAGCATTTATTGGTTGAAAAAAAATACCTGATTATTATTTTTTTACTCATCTCCTTAAAAGGCTAATAGGAGCCTTTCTTTAGACAATATATAGAGGTTTGAGTGTCTCTGATTTTTGCAATTTTCAGATAAGGATTTCTGCACTCTCTTTGTCAAGATATGTGTGACTGACACTGATACAGCAGCCCACACATATCTGTAGCTAACTGAGAAGGTGGCAGCCTGTTGAGACAGAAGATTTCTTATAAAGAAACTATGTAAAAGTCTTAATCCTTCTTCCTGTAGAGGTCGGTTGGAGTTTTGCATTTGATTTTGTGGAAACCAAATTGGTCCCCAGTTGAATAGAAAACAATCACTCACTGTATAGTGAGAATTTATATCCTGCAAAAAGGTATACATTATTAAAAGGGACTGACATAGGGGTCACTGAGCAATTTTAGTAGCCTACAGATCATTACATTTATTACTCAATTTTTTTTCCTTTCATGCAAGAAAAACTCACAGTGACTTCAGTAAGAGTTTTTCTTACTTAAGGAGTACAGAACCGAGTACTTAGTTGAGAACGAAAGCAACATTAATGACTTCCATATGTTATTGCATAAAACTCATTCATATGTTTTTGATTTAAAATATTATAAAACAGAAAACAAAAATATTCTGTGTTACTTTTTGTGAGAAGCAGAAATGCTCTAAAGATCACGGATGAGAACAATTGGATTTTAGTTAGATGTGCAGTAATTGTTTGAAGCCTGGAAATAATTTCTTCAAAATAGTCTCTTGTTCTTTTTGTTCAGTCTATCTGTCTTACATACTGTTTCCATTCTCTTGTCTTCGCCTTTATTATTTCCAAAAACCCTGTGGGGATATTATGTCAGCACTCCTTGACCTCATGTGGTGAAGTTGTCAATGTTAAATTAAGCATTTTTTAATATAATCGTACCAATCCCATGCACAGATCTTCCCTGCAACATCCTTGATCATGGAGTGAGGTGAAAATGCATAGGAAAATTCAGTAACTGAACTACTGTGAGAATGTGGGACCTTAAAAACAAATTTAAACTTGTTAAATAAATTATGACTTGACGTATGGAAACGGTTCAGCTCCTATTTTTATGCAGAAATCCTTAAGCAGGGACAAAATCCCCTCTCCAAAGATAAGGAATTGCAAACACAGCAAGACTAAAATTCAAAAGAGAAATAAAACCCTTTGCCACTGAATCTGTAAATAATATTATCAGCATCCTTAGGTACTGAAAATAGTAAACTTTTTTCCTATTTTTTTAAAATAAAACCCATAAAAGAATATAATATAACCCACTACTGTAAGGACAGTAGTCCAAACTGGATTTCTACTTCGATCTTGGTATCTGGAATTCGAAATTATGTGTACTCTCTAGCTCAAGTCTCTCTCCATGGCCATTATTTGGGTTCCTCTGCCAGATAGCTGTAGCCAGCATGAAAACAGCTGCAATTTTTGCATTTATTGTATTTGAAATTTAGCTTGTAATTTACCTGGATGTGAACCATGTAAAATAGTGTAAGCCTTAGATCATAATATAAGCAGTTCATCTTTTTCTTCACATTTATTTAATGAACTGTGCTGTGTTACTGATGAAGTGAGGAAGAAAGCATGAATATGGTAGTCTTCTAATGAGCTGTGTTCATACCAGACTAGCAGTTTTCAAGCAAACATACTGTGGCTGAAGATTTAGGTCAGTAGGTCAGGAATTACTCTTTTAGAGAAAAAAAGCTGACACTGACCGACAAGGCTGTAAAATTTAGTAGCATGTGTTGAGTCAGACATGTATAAAACGTGCAAATAATGCAAGCTGAAATTAAATAAAAGGATCAAGGAATGGGAAACATCTCCAGTCCTCTTCCTTTGTATTGCTGCATTTTTAAGAGCATTGAGGAAGACGAGTCAGTACGATGACAGGAATAAGCAATTATCATTTCATAGTTTTATTTATATATTAGAGATAAATATAAACATATAAATATATATTATATAATATATAACATATAAATAAATATTTATAAAATTGAAAACAGAAAAAAAAACCCTCAAAAAGATGTAACTCAGTAAGAAGAATCTCTTGTTGAAATCTTATTTTCTTAATGTTGACAGTAAGTGAGTATAGCATTCAAAATTAGAGGTGGGGAGTCATCTTGGACACCTCTTTACATTGCTTTGCACCCTTGATTCATCTAAAGTTCCTGACAAAACAGACCAGTAGCTCGTGCCCTTTTTAGAAGCAAGAAGTCCTTACAGTCTCTAGAGGTCCATTGTTGACTGACCTTCTACAAGTTTTTGCTTTCTAGGTAGGCATCCAAATTCAGTGTAAACCACTGAGGTTTTTTATAGGAATTCAATACCTTCTGCTCCACATGAAAGTAGTAGTAGCTGCTTACTATATAACTGAATATATATCGTTAAAAAAATGTGTATGCTCATCCTCATCCTGCCTACAATGATGTAATTAGAAAACTAAAGGGGAACATTGTATACAATTTATTTCCTGAGGTATTTCCTGCAAGGCTATTTTAAACATATAGTATAATATTGTATTATTGGTGCAAATTACTGTGAGGCTTTTTTAGCACTAGATAAAATTATTAAAAGGATCAACTAAAAAGTAGGTAACTTGGATCAATATCTTTTAAAAACTTACTCTCCAGCCACTATGCCCCAAACCCTCAGCATTTTTTTTCTTTTGGTGGCAGAACATTGATCACATTGTGTCAAAGGGTAAAGAAATACCACTTTGACAAGAGGGATTTAGTTAAAGAGTGCACGTTGTTAACAGGGGTGGTAGGAATAACGTACGGAGTGTAACATACACACTTGGTCTGGCTTCCAGCTGTTTGGCTTCACAGTTATTATGTGCACTGTGAAATAAATAAATCTTTCAACAATATAGCGAAGCATTTTGGATTCCATCACTTACTATTTTTGAAGATGAAAGAAAAGTTTCCTTTAACTATTAATTTTGAGGTACTACATAACCTCTCCCAGGTAAATCCCAAAAAATTAGGATGACCAGTGAATTTTGAGAGTGAACTTAAAAGTTACTTCAAGAAAATCCACTGTTATTTCCTAGGTAAAAATGTACTCACTATTTAAAAATTCATAGCTTTCCAGATGTAAACACAATTTCAGGTCAGTAGTACAGTTGATATTATTTCAGAGTCCTCTATTCTGATACTGACTTAAATCTAGACAAGTAAGACAATAAGAGAAAATACTGGCAAATTCAGCTTTTGGGAAAATTGTCTCAGGTCTCATCAGAAAGATGTCTGTGTTTTTCCAATTTCCATCCAGATTTGTTTCTTTCTTCCTTTTTTTTTTTTTTTTAAACTATCAGTTGTTATCTGAAATGCATTTGATGGAAGTTCTTTAAGGCAACTTTATGATTTTTACAATAATTTTGAGGGATCACATTTTTAATAGGGAAGTATTTCTACTTCTCGAGCTATTTCTTGTACTTGTGTTTAAACTCTTTACAATGTAACCCAAATCCATGTTTACATCTAGGAAGTACTGTACAGGTCCAGAAAAAGAACAGAAACTGAAGATGGACATAAATACCGCATAACACTGGATTTCTAATACTTGGATGGAGGGAAACCCTGTTCTAGCGTTATCAAATCCCACTGGCTAAAACAATTTTGTTACTGAGACACTGGAAAGTTGAATTTTAAATCAAGTATAAGGATATACTGAACCTGATAATTTCCGCAAGACCCAGCATTTAATGAGCAACACTGAGATTTGAATATGAAATGTACAAATCATGCAGTGTGTTGAAAGAATTGACTGTACAAGGCCTGATATGCTTAGGCAGATGGGAATTCCGTTTGTTGTCTTATCAAACTGCATTTAAAGGCTGCTATTTTCACCATAAACACAAGTACAATACACAAACAAGAACTTCTCTTGCTAACATCCCGATAATTTTGCGAAGAAATTTAAGAATTAAAAGTTAACAGAAAATAAGAGACATTATTTAAGAATTTAAGTATCTCTTCACTCTGATCTCTGGGGTTCAGGTTGAGTTATGAATGCAGAAAGATATTTAAGAAGTTAAGAAATGAAAATAATTACAGTCTTTCCCCTAGGTGTTTCATTTCAGCAAATGGCCTGTATGCTGGAAGAAGATACAAACACAGTAATTAGGCCTGTATAAAATGCCGGGCTCTGTATGTGTATGCCCTATAATCCAGTAAACTGAACTTCTTGTTAAGTCATGATTTTTTCCATCTTTGCATCCAGGTTTCACTTAGATGAAAAATGACTGTCATTTCAGAAAAAAGTTCTCTTTGGGAGAATGGCTGCTGCGGAGTTTGGGTTTAACCAGTGAGCCAGAGCACAGACAATGGCAGTCTGGGTTTCTCTGTGTTATTCTATCCAATTTACTGATGTTTCTGCATTAATCTTACAGCACTACACTTGACTTCATCCTTCTATCTGAGGTGAAGTCGTTCACCACTGCTATCTTCTTTTTATCACTAGCAATGGTTTTTTTTGTTCTCTCTTGCTGTTAATAGTTTTCTTGGTGGACCTTCTGCAATAGTCTTGTTACACTACCAAAAGTTATTTTCTCAGTTAATGTAATTTAGTCCATGTCTGAGCTGTTTATTCACATTGTATTGTAAGAAAAAAAAAAAGTACATTGATGCTCCTAATTCTCAGTCTGGAAAAGCACAGAGTCCCAAGCTTGCAGGTAGCTACTTTGAAGATAAATAACAAAAGAAGAGAACAGTAGAACTCGATAAAATCTCAGAGTTTTGTTCACATGGGTCTAATTATGGGATTGGGATCCAAAAATTATGTGGATTTTGTCCTTACAAATGGTCTGAAAAACTTCTCTTGATCCATGTACTTCTCTTTTATTTTGGTTACTTGTAAAGTCGCATCGCTATCACAGTGTGTGTGGGAGCTCCAAAGGCTAAATTACATTTTACAAGTGGGCTTACTTGTATAAAGTGCTAGAATGACTTGCCAAAGACCACAGAGGAAGTTTGGGGCAGAAAAAGAACAGAATGTGCATTTCCTACAACCTTGCCCAGTCTTTGAACCACCAGTTCAGCCTTCTGTTTCACGGTTACTGTCATCACCATGACTCACAAGTTCTCCAATCTGCAGTCAAACTTGAACGTTTCAGTAATTAGAACTGGCCAAGTTTTCTTTGTAAAAGTAAAACTTGAAGTATTGAAACAAACTTGCAAAAAAGGGGCTTTGGTCAACTTTGAACACCACTTGTATTCACTAATTATTGCTAATTATGCAACTGAACCTCCTTAAAATGATTTTTCTGAGAAAGAAAGCCAAGTGGTGGATATACGTAAATTCTCTATAACATGCTACATCCTGCAGTGTGTGCTCTGCTGTAGAAAACTGGGCTCAGAGAAAAAGAAAAATTCCCGATCTAGGATAAACATAAAATCAGTGGGGAAAAAAACATTTCTGATATTGGGGAAGGGCATCCTTTCACTTAAAAAATTTTAAATCTGAGTGGATCATTTCACCCATTTTTCACGAGTAAAAACTGAGAAACTCTTTTATATATTAAGAACTATAAAAATATTGTGGTCCTCTCTAAGGATTTCTGAGTAAAAAACCAAGATGAAAACATTTAATAAATAATACATAAGACTAATTTGCACGTTTCAAGGATTTACTTTCTTTCTTGTCTTTTAGCAAAATCAAAACAAATTAAACTATTACATTCAGTTTATGCTGAAGAAATCTCTTCTAGCAGTCATGAGTGAGGAGCTTCTGTTGTGAACAGAAGCTATTTTTGTCATGTATTTTAAACATCTAACATTGTTTTCTTAAAATAATAATTTTCTTAAAATAATATCTTTATGTATCTTAGAATTGTTGTCTTTTAAAGGGTTTTTTTGCTTATCACTAAAGCTTACCTCACTTGTTGGCACTTTTCTTCCCACTGGAAAACTTTGACATACATATTTATTGCAGTTCACAGTTTTTTGTGTTTCATCTGTCGCTAAGGTCTCCTTACACAAGTGCAGAAGTATGCAACAATGAAAAATAATGGCAAGAAAACACTTAGACAAACATTTCTAACACTGCAAGAGAGTTTGATCTGGCATGAGAGATCTGGCATAAAGGTTCAAGTCATGGGGTTAAAATGGATTTTTTTTTTTTTCCTAAACTCCTTTCCCTTCTTCTCAGTGATACCAAGAAACAAAATCTGCTAGCAACTTAAAACATTATGTCACTGTGTCACTGAATTTATGTACACCTGTTTTCCAGGAACTGCTGTAACTAAGACGCAAGCTGCTCTTACTTTGTGAGACCAAACTTCATCAATATTTTAAAGAATGATGCAAATAATGTAACAAGTTATAAAAATAATTTTGCATTTTTCAGTTTACTAAAATGGTGCTTGGACTTCTGGCCAAGACAGATCTGTCAAATATTCCTTTTGAAGTGTCTACAAGTTATAGTAATTTTTCACATCCTCACTGAAAGCACAGGTCTAGGGGAAAAAAAAGGTGCCACTCTACTGAATGGGAAGACAGATAAGACTGCCTTTGCAGTTTTCCTTTGGGGGAAAAAATCAAGGTCACTCACTTTAATCAGCTGTGAAAAATAGAGTTTGGGCATGGATTTTAGCTGCATGTTACCTGCTTGCAGCTAGTGCAGAGGCTGCCTGTCAGCAAGTGAAATGACTTTTTATCTGCTCTTATCTCCTCTTCCACTTCTTTCTAGCACAAAGCCAAGCACAGTATCTTAAAGCTGCTTAATTTCATCTGCCTGACTAGAAAGAACCAGAAGTACTAAAAGTTGGAAATATTTGAAAAAGTGGGTTAGTAGCAACTATCCTATGCTTTTCATATACTGTCTTTTATTTCATCCCAGACACTACCAGTACTTTCATGAATGGACTTAGGCAGATGTTAGCAAGACAGAATAGCATCAGCAGGAATTTTATCAACAAATCTGAATTGAAAATTTAGAGGCATACCTCTGTTGCAATATCTCCTGGGAAAGCACTTCAGCAGTGCACAAATCTCCTTAGCTCTGAAACACAGCTGTGCATAGGGCTCTTCTGCCTTCCATGCTTCCCTCATTCACCATAAAGATCACATCTACTACCTTACATTCTTTCCTCTTCAAGCAGAAGATAATGCACTTCCCCATGGTAAAACATACAAATGTGAAGGACCAGAAAAAATGGTAGATGGATGAGTGAAGACTAAGATGAAACAGCCTTTTAATTTTATATATATATATATATACACATATATTTTTAAAAAAAAAAAATCACGTGACATTAACAAAAAAGCAAACGAAAGTAATTTTTGGGTGATTTTACCACTGTATTATACTTGATTCCTCTTTTGTGCAAAAGCCTATTCTAAAAAGAAATTCTTGACCAAAAATTGACACAAGCTTCTAGACAGCTAGACACTCAGAGATGTACAGTACTGACTCCAGCAGGACTTGTGTGCATAAACACTGTTGTAGAGCTGAGGTGTAGTATTTAGCACTGGAATGGTTAAGGATATACTAGGAATGTCTTGCAGTTGAATCTGGCTAAATATGTTTGAATTATTAGTGGGTTAGCACAGAAAGCAGGAGGGGTTACTAAAGCATTTCTTACCCTGTTCAAGTTGTTTATCAAGTTCAGCCAAAGTTAAATGTTATGCTCAATGCACTTCAAATTTTATAGGTGGTATGGGGATAGATACATGTAGAGCTCTGCTACTTTCTGCTCGTATTCAGCAATTGCTAACCTTCTTTTGCTCATTATCTAAAGCTGGTCTCCATGGGTCGCAACTATTTGGGACACATACATATAGCAACACCCCTATGTTAATATTGTTCTCCAGAGATCACAGCTGGGACACAGCGTTTCTGTAGCTGCTTATGATTAGATTAAGACTGTTCTCTTTCCAACCTTTACTTCTTATGTCACTGTAGAACCATGAAGCCTGCTTTTGCAACTTGTGCCCACTTAAATTCTGGAAACATCTCAAGGAGATTATGGTTTCTTGTAGTTTTCATCTTTTTGTGTTTGTGTTCTTCGTTTGTTTTAATTTGTATTTTTGATATTTATTTTTTTTAGTCCTGCTGTCATTTAAGCAATTTTACTGTAAAGATTTTTAAACCACTCTTATTCCTGGAGGAATTACAAAACAGTATGTTCACATCTTCCTTCCCTTGTTCTCTTATTGTGAAAAAGGAAAGTACGTTCATCACTGCATTTATACTAGAGGGTACCATTTGCTTAAAGCTGCCATCCAAGTTCCTTGCATAACAATATTTAACCCACTTCAGATGAAATCTGCTCTGCAACTGTAAACTTACTAAGTACTGCATGTGCCCTGAATTCACTTACTTTAACTGACAAAAAGCGTAAGGAATACCAGATGAACATCTTTACCACTGGATACAAAAGGGTGTGCTGCCTGAGGAGTCTGCAGTGGAAGACTTTAATTTCCTGCACTGACATTGCTAGATTTCAAAAAGGATGCCCAGTGCCCGAAAGTGGGCTTCCAGGCCAGTGCAGATACAGACTGGGAGTCCAGGATACCTCAGATTCCCTTCACAGGAAAGAGCCTCTAGTGAGTTTTGGTTCTTGACTTGCGGTGTCTAGATTTGACCCTCCTCTCCAATGTGCACAATTGTGCATGTATGCACAGGCTTTCCAACTGATCATACTCCTCTACTTCTCTAAGTGCTACACTGGTTTCTCTCTGTTTAAATGTTCCTGGTTTCTTTGTGCAGTATTCCTCGTGGCTGCCTCCAAAAGGCAAAGCCCTTGTCTTGTGGTTGGTGTAGTGCAGTTTTCTGTCTCCCAGTTAGACAGGGCACAACACCTAAACATCTGCAAAGGTGTACACATGTTGTGTGAGTGAGGAAACATACTGAGTGCTTTCATGAGGGTCATATGTGCATCCTGGTAGAGGACAAATAGGTGTAAGGCTGTCAGAAAGTTCTCTGATACTAAGTGTATTTATGGTATTACCTACTCAGTAAAGAAAACAATCTTGAATTAATATTGCTCAAATGCATTTAGCACGTGTGAGGATTCTTCTTAGGTGAAGCTTTTAGTTTCATTCTACTTACTGCTGTCCTTGCTAAGATTCTTCAAGAATTAGTTGTTTAGTTCTTTCGCTTTTCTGGAAAAACCTGGAGAAATGCAGTGAAATTTTGATGCCTGTCGCATTGCGAAAGACTATCAGAATGTCACACGTGAAAAACTAACCGTGGTTTAACAACTCCACATTCCTTTAATAACTACCGTGCACAGGCATTGTGATCACATCTTCCATCGTTGAGATTCAGCTCTGTGGGAGGGAGACCCTGAAATGGAGTCGGTGAAGCCCATGGGCACGATAGCCAAGGCAGCTGCTGGGGGTGCAGAGCTCCTGGCACGGAGAGCAGCCTGACATCCTGCACACATACCAGATCAGTGGCCCCCAGCTGTTGCAGGAGGTTCATAAACAACTGAAGAAAGGCTCTCCAGCTCTTCTCGTCCTCCCTTTTTATCACCCAGCTGTGAGTATTCATGCAGACAGTTTTATTGATGTAGAGTTAGTACTGTTTTTGCAGGACAAAGCCCCTTGCATGTCACAGCCTCCTAATGGGTGATACTTTGCATTTAGGGATTTTGGTCAAATTCCTTTCTGTGTTCCTCCCTTCTTTCCTTCCCGCTAGTCTATCTTTATAACATCCACATTTGAAGAAAAAATAAATTATGACATAATTCCTGAAAACTTGCTTACTTTTAATGTTTGGTACAGTCATTGCAAGAAAGTAGATGTAATGTATATAAGGATCTAATTCTTAATAACACACATCTCTTTTATAACTTTTGCATGATGTTGCTATTTCCTGCGTAATGGATGGATGGACACATATGGTGCATGTACAGTATATATATAGTATATAGTATGGCACTATGCTGAGGGCTTTTTGACACTCTAGGTAGCAGCTAAGTCTTGAAGTAATAAAAAAAAAGACACTCTTCATCCTATCTATTCTACTATATATTGGCACTGTAAGTATGCAAATAGTCGTAAGTATTAAATCACTAAAACGGTGCAGTATGTATTTCTTTGAAGAAGAAATTCACTCCAAAAATTATTGCTAAAAAGTAATCAAAATTTTATCCAATGTAAGACAGGGCTAGTCTCACAGCTGAGCTTTGTAGGTGTTGAATTTGTCAAGTATTTTTATTGGTTTTCCACTGGTCTTCTTTTTTGATATAATTTTTATTTTTATTTAATTCTCCAGTGCTGCTGAGCACTTTCTCAGCTGGCTTATTTCTGTAGGGCTCTAAGGAGGGGGCTTGGCATAGCAGAAAGAGTTTATGGCTGTTCCTGACACTTCACATGGTGGCCACAGCCTTCAGGATAGGATTTAAAACATGTAATGAAAGCTCTGTATCTCTAGTAGATTAAAAACAAATCTTGACCACCCAGCAGAGATTCCAGCTCACGTTATCCTTATGTTGCAGCATTTCTTTGTTCGTGTTTCCTAAAATCCTAACTACAGAATACCTGTGATTGAATGAAAATTTAAACTCAGAAGATAAATTTCTAACCTCCATTTTACCATTGCCTATCTATATCTTCTCTGCAACCTCCTGAAATTCACTCCAAGGTTTGAAATTCTGTAGTTTGAAACTTCTGTGTGAGAAGAAAACACTAATTTAAGAGCAATTTTTCAAAACCCTTCATTAGCTGATAGCAAAATACTAACTTTGTTTTAGTTCACATTTTTAGACCATTCTGATGAATGTTTTTATAATCTTAGATTTTAAATATATTATAGCACTGAAAAAATATGTTCACATTGCACATGGTTATTTAATC
Source organism: Daphoenositta chrysoptera (assembly GCA_013397915.1). Lineage (NCBI taxonomy): Eukaryota > Metazoa > Chordata > Aves > Passeriformes > Daphoenositta > Daphoenositta chrysoptera. The sequence continues at coordinate 34,159 of VZRO01001055.1, forward strand.
TAGTTGATGGTTATCCCATGAAAGAATGAAGGACTCAAATCAGAGAGGGATGCAAATAATAGTTTTCGCGTCAGTACTGTCAGCTCAGCATTTTTAAATTGGCAGAAGACTAGGTGAACAACAAGTCATCATAATGGCATTTTATATCCTTAACTGAGAAAGCTGATAATTTTAACAAGTGCAATTTTATTCAATGTAATTTATGTTTAATAAATGTTTTTAGTATTGTCATAAGGATTGATTTGATATAGACTGGGAAAACAATTGGAGTTCCTTCAGACTCTGAATTTGCATAATAGCTGTACTCCATACAGTGCTTCACTCCACAGCTACTTTCACAAAAATTCACAGGCTTTAGAGGAAGTTTTTCCTGTCAATCTCCTAATCCCTTCACTAGTGCAGCTGCAGGTGCAGAACATCAGAACTTCAAAGGGTACAGTGACAGTGAATCCACAAAGAAATGTAGAGGCTTCAGTACAATCTAGAACATCAAGGCCATCTTTGATAATTTAGAAATGACTTGGTACAAGTCTGGTTTTAGACTTCAAATTTCAAAGGAATTATTTCTATTAGACAGAGTTTCTTTTTTTTTTTTCCCCTACTCATTCTCTCTTTTAATTTGTGCACAGTTTCTTTATGATTCTCTATCAGATCAGAGAAGCTTTTGATCTCTAGGATTTACAGACTATGCACCTGGTGTTTGCTGAGCAAATTTTGGAAGTGGTAATAAACTGGAAAACGTAAGGCTTTATTTTGTTTCTGTATCCTTTCTTTGGGGAGAGGGGAGGAAAGGATGAAGGTGTTTTGCCAAGTTTAGAACAATTGGTTGAATTTGACTGTTGAATGCTAAGTTACTGTAGGACTTGTCTGAATTGCCGCATCCTAGAATGATTCTTGAATGTTCAGTAGAATGAAAATTTTCAGTCCTATGGGTTGTTAGTTTAAAGTTTGTTGCTTTTGCTGGCTACTTTTTTTTCCTTTTTTTTCTTTCTGGCAGAATTCATCTGGATAATTTTTTTCCTCTCCCCTCACATATAAGAGTAAAAATATTTTGGAAGAGAACACTGAACTTCTTTACCTATCCAAAGTCTTGCAAAGTTGCTAACACGTTTGATATTTCCTTTCAGCTCTTCAGCTGACTGTAATTTAGTCATCAACCTAAAAATCACTGTGAAATGAGTGGTCAGGTCCTAGAAAAGGATAGAAATCAGCTGCTACTTCTTACATGACCCTGTAGGTTTCAGAACAGGGCTCTGCTATCCCCCAAAAGACTGGTTAAGTGTGAGGCTAGGGAAAATGAAAACAGTAAAAAGCTGTGAGAGAGAGAAAGAATACACCCAATTCCTTTCCTTTTTATTCTTTTCTTTCTTTGCATGTCATCCTTTCTCTCTCGCTTTCTCTGTCCCTTTTTCTAAAGTGAGAAATGTGGTCAGAAAACTTAGGTAAATAGTACTTCAAAAATATTTTAGTTCTCGGGTTGAGTAAAGTTTTGGTAAAGAGGCTCTGATATTTGGTGTTACGAATTTCCCTCACTAGCATCATGTAAAGCTGTGGAATCTGCTAGAAACCAGCATTCTAATCCCTAAGATAAATATTTTTTAGTTCTGTAAGCAATATTGTGAATGAGAACATATGGCTGAAACAAATGGCAATAATACTCTTTTTTCACCAGGTCATATCAGCATGAGATACGTGTTCTGTCATTTATAACAATAAAGGGATTTGTTTTATTAAAGAGTTGTTTATTCATACATGCTATGCAGCTGCTAATGTCAGTTTATCATTGTGATCTTGTTTTGTTCATTATGTGGCAGCTGGAGGTTTGCTTTCCATGGGCTTTGCAGAGGTCAGAAGAAGTCTTTCTTGTAATTTGAAAGGCTCTATTTCTTAAAACGAGCTTGGTATCTTTCAGAACATAGTCTACTTTGCTAATACCATAGCTAATTCTACATAGACATATATTTCTGATATGTTTTCTGATGAGGTATTTCATATATATATATGAATCTTTATACACATAGTGCTAAAGATGGAGATTCTTATCTGTTTTCTGTTCTGATTTTTCTTGTGGACCCTTAAAAATCTGTCTCACTTATCAAACACAATTTTAGAGGTTGGGGTTTATTTTAGTGACTTATTGGAGTGGTAAAGTGAAGCAGTAGGATCAATTAATTACATTAATTAAGTAAATAATTAATTAATAAGCAACTTCATTTGTATTTTTCATACTTGTTTTTTTTCCTCATAGATTTGTACTGTAACTCACTGAAACTCACGAAAATTAAAAATGTTTCTATTTCTTTCAGAAAAGATCCACTCTGGAGGGATAACTATGTGTGATATGAGTTCCTTTCAAAACTGGGGACATAATAAAGTGGAGAAAGATTTATCTATCTAAAATAGGAAGTGAAAATTAATCAATTTTGTTATCCAGATTTCTTGGATAAGAGTCTGTGAATGCTTGTGTGTAAATGCAAAGTAAACACTATTATTTTTAGAGGTTGCTTGCAAATGAGAGAGTTTTGGTTTTGTTTAGGAAGCAGATAGAACTCTTATAATACTTTTTTTACTCCTCACATTTAGGAAGATCAGGGCTTGACATTTTTTATTTTGCCTCAAGGGTAGCAAGAACTGGAGTGAGATATATCATAGTTTTGTTTTGTCCAGACAGAAGAAAACATGTAGGCTGAAGGTGCTTACTTGGTTAAGTAAGGTTAAGTAAGTAAGGTTACTTACTATATAGCCTATAATTTCAGTGGAGAAAAGAGTGAATTCCCCATTCAATTATTAATAAATGGTTATTTAAGTTTAGAGCGATTTAGACGCTGATGGGATCTGTTGTTTGCATGAAAGTAAAATTTATACTTCTTTGAAAACCTCACACTGAGTATGTTTAAGTCTGCATGAACTGTTTTGAGAATAATTTTGATATAGACTTGTTAGAATTTTCACAGAATTAAAGCAACACAGGGGAAAGAAGAGGCTTTTCTCCTGTGTAAACCTCGATCATCTTCTCTGTCTTCTTGAACTTTGTTCATTCAGCCCATTGGGGCCAAACTCTTACATACTATAACAATTTTCAGCATTTTCCATCTCTTCTATTTTGAGTTGTTTGATTCTATTGAGTTCAGTTTAAGTCCTGGCCAGAGTTTTAAAGATGACCTTTATATTTAAACTGTTATGAGGAATATGTCCTCAAGGAATTAAGCACATACATTTCAGAGTAACACTGTTGACTGAGACGCTCCTCATCATCTTCCAAAATCTCTATCTTTGCCCCCAATTTAACTTCTTGAGAGTGAATTAACTTGGTGACCTAATGACTTAGTTTTTTAATAAACATTTGGATACAATGACATAAACCAGCAAGACAGGCTTATAGCCAATAAAAAGGTTTCTTGAGATAAAGTTTATATATCAAAAGCAGCTGGTGTTCCAAGACATACTTCTTTCTAATTATCCCTTTTACTGGAAATCTAGACAATAAAATAATATGCTATCCTATATAGTAGAATGAAAATAGACCTTAAGCTTTAATGTCCTTTAACTTTGAAGAGTAGAGAGTAGAAAATTGATTTGTTAAACTTAATTAATATTTTTTAGACTTCATTAAAAAATTCAAGTTTATTTCCCTTCCAGCTTTAACAGTGTGAGAAAACTAGCTTATATTTTCCTGATTGTTATTCTTACTTTTAAAGAAATCATCTATTTTTCTACTTGAGACACAAAGTTTGCATGAGGACAAGCATAATTTTTGTTCCAGGTCCACATTTATTCCAAGTATGTGACTATAATGATGTAAAACACATAGCAATACATAACTTGGATTAACATTTATGGATCCTTCTTAACAATAAACATATCTTATGTTTCCATTACGCACATTTTTTGGATTTTTATATGCATCATTCATTATTCCTTCAATAAAGCAATGGAGGGAACAAACAGTTTCTTTGCTGAACACCATTTCATCTGGAATTCTGAGGATACATTTTTTAACATTGTGTTAAATTGTTTTGTAACAGATGGCTCTAAATCCAGTGAAGAACATATATTTGGAGTAAAATTGTTCTCCCAAGAATACACAAATGTTACAATTTTTGGACAAATTAATTTACTATTTTAAAAATACGTAAGTACTAACATTCATGACAATGATTAATCAAGTTTACATAAGAGTTTTAGTGTAACTGTAGAAGATCAGTCATGTTTATCAATCTCATGCTAATAGCATTCCTTAGTATTCCAGCTCTTTTATGTCCCTGTCTTAAGTCTTTATTCTTGTAAACTTCTCACTCATACAGTTTTGTACTCATGAGTGAAAGATTAGCAATGAACCAGACTAAAACACACTCAAGTTCTGTCCCCCTTTTCCTGACCTTTTTTTTTTCTTAGTAGCTATTCAGTTTTAGTTCTTCTTGAGACTCTGACAAACTGCAAAAGTGCTGAGATTACTTTTCTGTTTTCTTTATGAAGGAGAAGGGACTTAGCAACTTATACTTCTGTTTATAAAACACTATTTTGAGATGAGGTATCTCACACTGTGTACGTGTTTCTATATTATATATTGGCCTTACAGTCAAGAAGTTTCCCATTACACTGTGAGATGTCTGTGCACTCTTGAAAGTCCAAGTTCTGTACATGTTTGACTCTGTGTCCACAATGATGCTCTTAGTGACGTAACAGTGCATGTGCACATTTTAAAATTGTGTGATATTGGGATGTAATGCTGAAAAAGACAATCCTACCTTATTATTCTATTTGCTTTTTGATAGTCTCACATGAACTGGATAGACAAAAAAAAGCCAATAAGCTATTTTCACTATCTTTCATGAAGCATCTAATCAATCTCATATTATCCATGTAAACTGTTTAAATTTTTAAATCAGACTTTTAACAGGTCTGAAAAAAACTTCCTCAGTTGTATACTGCCCTCCTTGAATTTAATAAGTTGATGTTAAAAAAAGATCTCACAATCAAAGGCAGTGAACCCATAACAACAGGGGATTTCAAAGGAAATCTGTGTCTTCCATCTCTAACTCAGTGAAGTACATTATACAGTCCTGCTGATTTATAAGTAACAGTTCTTAGATCTTTTAACTAGATTCATTGTGACTTGGATAATTTCCAGTATCATTGAAATACAGCAAAGAGTATCAGTCACTGCTCAGTACTGCTCTTAGAAAATGTCCTCAGGAAATGACTATAATAATATTTTTATGCTACCAGTCTGAACTATTACTATGTGTTATCAAATAATTTCTATTAATTAAAAATCTTAAATGTAAATGCAGATGCTTTTTACCTGCCTTCTACTGCTAGTATCACACAACTTACTTGAGAAAAATTCCCATTTTGTTGTGAAAGGAACTGTAAATTGGAATATCCTTAATACATATAAAAATTAGGTGAAATTTGCTGTATTCAGAAATAGTTCTTTGTCAAGGAAAAACGATTTTGTAAATAACTAGGTAAACCCTAAACTGGTAGTCATAACAAACAAATGGAAATAAAAATATGTTTCTAATAACCATGTCTCCTCAGCACAATTAAAGCAAGAGACTAAACATTGTAAACAACTTTTTATCTGCCAAAACATGAGTTCAGAGCAATTATCTTCTTTTATTACAGATGACACCACAAACAATAAAAGCAGCAATATAACTTTGCTCTTCATATTTGCTTTGCATCTTAGAGATGCCATCAACACCAAACCACAAAAAAACCAAGCAATAAGCAACAGAACAGAAAACAGCAAGCAGCCTTTTAGATTTTGATATTTAAATGAAGAAGGAAATAATTTTAAACGGTTTGGCTTAAAAATGTATTTAAAAACATTCATTAGCATTTGACTAAAACTTGAAGACATTGTACATTTTAAGACAAAAATAATTAATTTGCTTTAAAATTATATTTAATAGAAGGTTTAAAGCCTGAAGATAAAAATAGAAAAAAATACTTTAGAAGCATAGAAACATAAAACTTTATGCACCTTTCCAGATAGGTAAGGCAGCAGTTAACCCTGGCAATTCTGAGGCACAGTGGGGTGTTCAAAGTTATGAAGATACTAGTCAGTATCTTCAGTACATGCCCCTCTGCTCTCACCATCTTTTGACAGCTTTCAGTTGTACTTCCACATCAGGTGCCGTGCTATTTAAAAGAGAGCTGGAAAATTAAACCCAATCAAGCTGCTCCTTTTTTCCCCCGCTCCTTCCGATAATCAAGGAACTTTCAGGGAGATTATAAATTGAAATCACAATTTACTGAAAATCACAATAATCACAACAATATTAATTGTAACAATATTAATAACATAGAGTGTACAAAAGAGAGCTGGTGTTTTATCCACAAAAGGGTATTCACCACTGAACAAAAGAGAGTTTTCATGGCTTAATGCCTGCATCGCCCTCCACAGCCCTTCAATCCAAGAAAACAACGAGGAGTTGTATCAAACAAACGCCCTTGGAGGCGAGATCATCCCTGTTGCACCACGAGCTCTCCTGGAATGTCTCCACTCCATGGGCTGGGCTCTGTGCAGCTGCCTTCAGCGCCGGCACCGCTCCTCTCAGCTTCGCTGGGACCGGGCTCCACACACCTTGGCCCTGTGCCACTGCTGCTCTCTCTCCCTTCTTCTTCTCAGAGTGGCATCTTGGGCTGGCCGTCGCTGTCTTTCAGCACTAAACCACAAAATCTGTGGTTTAGAGGAGCAGGAAAAGGAACCGCCAATGGTGAAGAGGGTTTAGGCCTGCCAGGATGCCCCAATGCCTTTTTCTTGCAGAGATCCAGGAAAAAAATGGCCAACTTTCCATTTCTGGGACCACAATTTTTTTCCCGTGGAAAGCTTGCTTCCCCAGCAGTGACATGTGTGGTATTGAATAGACAGTGCTAAAAGCTCCACCCCCTTACAGGTTCCTGACACTGTATGTCTGCATAGTCAGTCTCATAACAAAGAAAAAGAATATTCTTTCATCCAGGCTTGTTAATTTGTATTCCATGTTCAAGATACATGAGCCTTCTCTTCAATTAGGAACATAGGATGTGATCTGAAAGTCGTGAGCAAAACTCACAAAATATCAGACCAGATACACAATGAGTGCTGTACAGATATTTTTTCAGAAATGGAAGGCATCCGTAAATATTTCTGGAAGAGAATGAAAACACAACATGCAACAGAGAACGGGACAACATTCTGAGCAGGTCTAATAAAATTAACCTTGCTTCAACAAGAGACATGCTATTGCCATGGTCTGGTTTGTAAGCATTTATGATAGATAGCCATTTACAATTGTTGCAGTTATTGGTGCTGAATTCATTTAAGTGTAAATTGTGGAAAGCAAAGGCACTCCTTTTCAGTACAAAATCATTAGTTTATGCAGCACTGAATAGATTTTTACTCTTCTTCTGATTTTGCACATTGAAATCTTCCTCCAAATAATATATAGAGTAGGTATTTCTTTTCCTCATCTTGAGGACTGCTTAACAGTTTGCGACATTAAAAATATCTCTAGGCACATTTTTAGCCTGGTTTCCTGAGGAAACAAGGCTTAGGCAGTCATGCTGTCTGTGTGTCTGTGTTTCTCTCACGGGTACCCTGGAGTGCCTTGGACAGTTTCAGCAAAATTTGACAGACATCGAGTTTTCAAAGATATTAAGCTCTTTCAACCAGCCTGCACAAAATATTGCCCTGGGGCCTCATTCAGGCTCCAGAGCTGTTTGTTTGATCCATCAGAGTTGAGTTGTTCTGTTTAGTCTCACGCAGCAGCCAAGAAATAGTAACTTAGCCAGGCAGTAACCTCACAGAGAGCTGCTGGTCAGTTGGCACAGCTGCATTTTCACAAAGCCACAGTGCGTGATACTTCTTGCTGAGTTATCAGGTCAAGAAAAAATTGATAGGGACCTGACAGGTTGTGGGTAAACTTCATGCAGAAGTACAGACATGGCTGCATAGAACCACAAAGCACTGGGTTTTTAACCATTCATTAAAATAAATACTAAGAAAAACCCCATTAAACCAAATAAACCCAATAAAAAACCTCTATAATTTTATTTGTCACAGAACTACTTAAGTGATGAAACAAAACACAGGGCTCAACACTCACCACCCTCCAAATATGTGCATAACACATCTGTTAGGAAGCACTCAGTAATCTGAAAGCTACAGAAACAGACACACATGTCCAGAATGCATGTGAGCATGTGTGTGCATGTAGATATATATGCATACTTGTGTATGAATGCACTAATCCTTGCATCCTCATAAGCTGATGGATATAGTCCATTTAAAAACCCTCAAATTCTGTGCCCTTGGTATATCCAGCACATTCTGGCCTCAGGACACCTAGTCACTGCTTTACTAGATGGTGGAGCACAGTGTTTGGCCAGTAAGATTAGGGTCAACTCTACCAATTTTAATCAAGCTTACTAATTTGGCTTTTCTAAATAAAAGTTCTGGATAAACTATGTTGTTTGTCACTAGCAGGGCTCATATTACATAATTATAATGTGAGCAGCTGCAAATAAGCTTCACAAGGGCAATGGTATCACAGAAACTTTCTAGTAGTTCTAGAAAGCAGCTTTGTTTCAGAAAAAAAAATCAGAAACTATTTCACAAATTTCTTTTATTGCCAAAAATCTATTTCAAAATGTGTTAACCATTTGCCTTTGCTCTTTACCATGAATTGCTGTCTGTCTTTGGTTAAGTACAAAGTGATTGGAGCCAAATGATTAAGGCAACAATTTAATATTTTTGTATCATTTAATGAAAAATGTGTATTAAAAATTAATAACAAAATTGAAGGAAAAAAACCCAAAAACAACATTTGAAGGGCATAAGAGAGTGGACAGCAAATGTCCTGTAAGGAACGCCAGCAGGCAGGAAATAACATAGATTAAATTCAAAGCAGCCATTCGTGTCTTCAGTCTCTCCAAGAATGCTAGTATAAATCCAGCTGGCACCTCAGGTAGCTTCTCCAGCCACATCTGCCTGACGCATTTGGCTGTGTCTGATAGTTCTTTTTCTCGTTTTTTTTCTTTCTTTTCTTAAGGAATGGTCTAACTGCTAGGAAAATTATAATTCATTTATTTCAGAATTTCACAGAACAGATAAATCACCACGTGGCAACTTCTCTCCTCATCAGGTTTTTCCTACTGTTGAATGCTGAGCAGGAACAACTGAACAGCTATGACTGCCATGGTTCATATTATTTAGAGAGGCATGGCTGTATTTCCATCCCATGTTTGTGGTTTTCCTTTTTCAGCAAGATGCCCAGTCATGAGCTTGAAGAAATGCTAACTCCTTGCTGTTGCACCTAGAAAGCCCTGAACCAAAGACAGCAACATAGCAGCAAGCAAATAGATGTTCAGTCCAATTACATAAAGCACTAGCTGGTTAGCATCATGCTAGTCCAAAATATTTTGAGAAGAATCTAGAAATAATTTTACACCAAAAATTATCTGGCCACATCTCACCTTCGTTTAATTCTATTGAATTTTGGCTTAAAATCAGGAAGGATATGGATAACTGGCTAGAAAAGGATCATAGTCTCAAAATGTGAATCCAAACTTTCAAAAGCCTCTAAATTGGAAGTGGAGTTTTGCTACAAGCTGTCTTTCTTTATAACAACAGGACAACATGGGATTATGGAATTTAAATGCTTTGTATTTTGGTTATATGTTTTTTAGCTCATGAGAGTACAAACTATTTCTCTACTTGAAATAAATGTCTTTTGTATATCTCAATGTATATGATGTAGTCATCCTAGAAAATTGTATATAAATCCCCAGTTCAGATTTGAGTTAGAAATGTTATGTGAAACCTCAAAATGACAATACTCTATTGCACAAAAAAAAAAAAAAA
>VZRO01001055.1:49721-91732 GCA_013397915.1 Daphoenositta chrysoptera
GGAGGCAAGCAACACCACCCACCTGGTGTCAACAGTTCATGTAGATGGTAATAGAATACACTACAACCCAGGACACCAATTCTTTCAGGCTTTCCTTACAGGAGAGGTTCTCTAACCCACTGATCATCCCTGTGTCCCTCCTCTGGACTCTCTCCAACAGGTCCAGGTCCTTCCTGTGCTGGGAGCCCAGAGCTGGATGCAGTGTTCCAGGTGGGGTCTCACCAGAGCAGAGCAGAGTGGCAGAAGCTGTAGCCATTCTCTTGTCCACTGATGGAGTCACTCCATCGTTCAAGGCCACTGGGTTTGTCAGGGAGGACTTGCCCTTGGTGAAGCTGTGCTGGCTGTCCCAAGTCATGTCCCTGTCTTTCATGTTCCTTAGCATGGCTTCTACATGTCTTGTAAGTAAAAATAACTTTCCCTAATATTTAATTAAAATTATGAATTAAGTGAATATTTCCCACTACACTACAGGCTTGGCTGTACAGTAGTAGCATTAATCTGATATTCAGACTAAACTTTCATCTTTGAGATCAGTAATTTAAATTATATGCTGCTTTACTCTGCAAATTAGAGCATTACATTTCTTATGCTCAAACTTCATTATTTAGATGGAGAGTTAACTTTTTTTGTCAGAATTTATTTGTTTGCGGTTTCCTGAAAGCATTTGGCACGCAAATTCATTGCTACCTTCTTCAGGGAACAAAGCTGAATGAGGTGTACCCTTCTCCTTCCCAACCTCCAAATGGTGCTTCTGATTCTCTGCCCCAGTATGCCAAGTCGTTGTTTGTTCCTGTCCAGTTCTCAGTGGGATAGCATTGCAAATGAAATTATCTCTGTTTGAATGAAGTGCAACAGGTAAACTTGAAAGAGTCATCAATTAGCGAACTTAACTATAATGCTGGTGAGGGATTCAGCATCAGGGACATCCTGGCTTCTTGCTGTTGTTTGCACTAGGAGAAGCTCTCTGCCTGGGGGTTGTACCTACTGACATTGCAACCTACAGACACGGTGGCAAAGCATTCACTCTAACACAATAACTCAGCCAAGATGCAAAGGAGAAGTACATTTTCCTGTGTTTATACAGGAAACAGGAGTGGGCAGAAAAGCGGACATAAGTATACACCATAATACATCAAACTGGTTGTTCTGACATGGATAAGGAAAGCCATATCCCTATAACCTGTTGCACTCTTCAGTGGGTGTACCACCTACAATTAGCCAGATGACAAGGCCTTCTGAATGACAGAAATTGCCCCCTAAATCACAGTGAGATGCTTACGCCAAAATGACTAGAAACAGCACAACATGTCTGTGACTGAATGCTTTCAAATAATCCTGGCATTTCTTCTCCCAGCTGAAATCTCCTGTTTATTAGTTTATCTGCCAAGGTTGAACTTAAGCACTGATGTCCATGGAAAAAGGTTTTGTTAACCTGACATTTTCCTCAAACTCTGGTATTTTGTGGCACAGTCCTCTGCTACCCATCCTAGTATAGAGGTTTGTAATTTCATTTAAGCTTTTACTGGCAGCAGTGATGGATGTTAAAAACAAAGTCTCTTCCCAGATTAGCCAGTGAAAACCAAGCCAAATCATCAAGTCAAGAGGGTGACTGTATCAATGGTGACAGACTCAGCATCACAGACAAGTATGAGGTAAGTCCCCACCACCACCATGCGAGAAGAGAATGACACAAGCAAGCAGGACCATAGGTGAAAATTATGTGGCAAATGCTATATAAGCACCTAGTTATATGGTCCAGCTAATTAATTCAAAATATATCTACTCCAGATTCAGTTTACATTACCTAATGATCAAGGAGCGCAAGTATCTGATATCAGAGACCACCAGATCTTTTTAGGGGTGGAAGGGAAAAGGTTGTAATGCATTTTCTGTACCTTAGTTTCAATGTTTAAAATTATTTTTAGCAAACTTTTGAAAATTTCTGAAGAATTTAAGTGAAGAAAATTACCTTAGATGGCCTGCTAAACTGTGGTGACTTGAGCATTGTACAAGTCTGTGTATGACTGCAAACAGTCTGAAGAATCTATTTTTGGTGGTGGTGTGGCATGGAAGCTGGACATATGTCTTTGTTTTTAATCAAATACAATATATGGAGATAAGTAGCAATAAAGGAATAGATGTAAACAGATGTAAGTCTTCAACTGCCTGAGGACTGACCTAAAGGACAAAAGAGAAATTCAAACTGGGAAAGGAAAGATGAATTAACACATTCTCTCCATTAGAGCTAAGAATGCTGCACTTGTGTTGGGGTTCAATCCAGGACATGAGATATTAGTTAGAGAAGTGTCTATATGTAACAAAGAAGCACATGTAGCTCCTGTTGCTCAGCATTTTTCGAAGTTTATGTTATATCCCTGGTCACTGCTATTTGTATTCCTGGTGCAATACAGTAGGAATTTCATACAGTAAATATATGCAATGCAGTAGGAATATATGCAATACAGTAGGAATATATGCAATAGAGTAGGAATTTCAAGTACCATGAAATATTTAGAGAAGTTGCTTCTAGGGAACTGCTTTTGGACAAAGTGGCATGAGGTTCTACAAGTTTACTGTAAAGTTATTGGAAGAGTATATTTACTACTCAGAACATCATGTTACTCTGAAAAACACTGAGTACAAACTAATCAGCATTATATTCTGTATAGGCTACCAGAAACTGTATGGAACTGCATTGTTTCCTATGTAGAAAACTGCAAAACACAGTCTCTAAAACAGCAAACTTACGTGGCACAATTTACTCAAACGCCTTCACTTCCTGTGCCTTAAAGATGAATTTGAGAGACTTAAACTCTGTGTTACATTGTGTTTGGGTCAGGAATGGGAAAGACATTGTAAAGTTGAGATTTGCATCCCTTTGTTAGAAAAAAAAGCTAAACTCCCTGCTCGAGTTCCCTTCTGGAACAAAAGAAATTCCAGCCTGAGATCCCTACGTGATTGCAGCTGGCTGGCAAGGCAGCCTGAGGTAGGCTTGGTCTCTGTGTGCCCCGTACCTTCCCTTCCATTCAGATGCACAGCAAAGCCAGGACGTGTCCTGGAAACTACAGTGCCTAAAGCATCCAGTGGGAAATGCAACCTACCACCAAGCCCTGAAAGCCTTCACACTCTCTTCTGTGTTGGAGCAAAAATACACTAACCTGATAGGGACTCATATGTGGCTGAGTGTCACAGAGCTAGAAATCTACCTAAAATTTCCCGGTGTAGGGAATTTTTTTGACAAATGGTACATCTGCCCTATAATAAAACCAGAGTAATCAATCCCAAGGTAAGCTTTATGTATACTTTAACTTAACAGATGGTAAATTGCCATCTCTGAAGGGATGCTGATGGCTTCAGGCTAGCAGGACACCAATTTGCCATTACAGTTAGCATGAGGCAAAAGCAGAACAGAGCAAAAATGTCTGGCAGCAGCTCTCAACCTGGTGGGGACATATAATTTCTTCAGATTCACTGAGCTTTCTCAATCCAAGCCCTACTCTATTATCACAGGTGTTCAGCCATCCCCTATGCATCTCTGGTTGCCTTATTCCCATTATCTCAATTATCAGAATAATGAAATACCTTTGGGTTAGAGTGTAAGGGTAGGCATTAGGACTTTCCTGTGGAGCTTTCCCTCAATACCTTTGTTTTGCTGGAAGTAACTTGTTTCATCTTATCCTGCTGAGCCATGGCCTGTCAGGACATGGCAGCAGACTTAGGCTCCTAATTACTCTTCCAGCCCCCAGGGGAGTTGGCATTTGGGTTGTGAGAAGGATCTTTTGAGCCACAAAATGTCTCTGCTGTCTCTAGGACTAGTTAAGCACAACACTGCAAGCATTCTGCTTTGTTGAGCAGTGGGCAGTGCAAGGTATAAAGTAAGAGCAAGAATTTATGTTAGCTACAAACGGAGACTTTATTGCAGACCTCTGTCTCTGCATGTTAGATTTGCTCATTTAGAAAGCGTATGTCGAATCATCGAAATATTTTCCTTTCTCTTTTCAGACCATCTGTATATAATGTATGTATACAGCTGATGCCATGATGGTCTTTTGCCTTTTCTTTTTTACCATTTTGATGCTTCTTAGACCTAATATTTTGCTATGCCAAGAGACGAAACATCTTGGAAGCCTTGTAGTGAGGGGTCAGAAAGCCCCAGACACCAAGGGCCTCTCTAGAACACATTCTGTAAACCGAGACAGGCCCATCCAGGGGAAGGTTCCTCGGGCAGGGATTCACTCAAGCCTCTCAATGGGGAATCTTTGATAGATATGCTAATTTATAAGGTCTATAATGTTATACCTATTCATTGTGTGTGTGCATTCCAGTGTGCTCTTCAGCACATTCCACCTGGATGTGGTGCACCTAAGGATCCTTAAAATAAATACCGAGGTAAAAACCACTTTTACCCTTCTAACTGTGTTTGGCTCTTAATTTTAAGACCAGGAAAAGGCATCATAGCAACTGGCTTTTCTGAAAAGTAATGAATAAATTATATGTATACAATGTCCACAGAATGACAATAGTTTAAAAAAAAAATTAAAGCATGTGAATTTGGCCATTTCTGGCATATATTTTACCCATCTTAACTTTTAATCTTTTAATTAGCTGTCTTTTGTACAAAAATGCCCTAGAATTCTCACACAATTCAGTCTTTCTCTACTTGTAAGTCTTTCTTCTACTCCTCCCCTTTCTACACCACCCTCTTTTAATGGGACATTTCTATTTCTAAGCAGTAAACCTCAGTCTGCTTTCAAAATCCATTTCTTGCTTTCCTGTTAAAGATAGTTTTTCTGACTGTGGAGACAAGACAGGCCATTAACAAGCTTCCAATGAAACACTGTACTTAGGTCTAATACTTTTATGGCTATTACTCCTGTCCAACACAAGGCCACTCTGCTGTCTACGACTTCAGAACAACAGTGACTCAGAGCAGAGACTTATTTCTGCTTGAAAAAAAGCTCTAAAATATTTGTGTGTTTTCATAATCATGAAATGCTCAGTACAATAATTTGCAAAACTGCCAGTATATGGACCCTGCCCAGTCTTCTGGCCCATAAATTTTATATATCTTTAGTCAAATTAACCAGTTTCTGTTGAAAACTCCCCTTTCTTCAGCTGTCCCTGTGAAGTGCCTAGAAAATAATTTCAGTATAGGTTGTCTGATGTTCCATGGCTCTTGTTCTCTTCGTACAAAATATTTCAGTCAAACAAATATTAAACAATACTGTACCAATTGAAAAATTTTGCACATGGAGAAGGGAATGGGTGATGGTTCTTATTTCCTTTTAAAGTGAGTTAATTGATTTCCAAGGAAGCATAATAAAGTCATGTTTTCACTCAGATTCATGTCCTGAATAAGCAGTACTTTTGTAAGACCTTTTTTCAACATCTACTGTCTGGAAATATAAATGACAATCGATGAAATCATTAAGATATAAAACTTCTTTTTGTGAATAGTTTTTAAAAGTTCTGTGATGGATTTGCTCTGAACAACTTGGTCTGTTTCTTTTTCCCCAGGGTATGTGAGACTCTGAGATGCACAAGTTACTGTGATGATTCTTGAAGCACTTCTAATTCAAATAGAGAAGGTTATTGAATTGATATGGCATGGCCATAATCTATATTATTGACAGAATGGATGGGTTAATGTTTTTTGAGGAGAAAAAAAAGGCTTTCATATTAAAACGACAAAAAAAAAAACAACCCCAAACTTGTCTACCTGTGTGTTCCCAGGATTTAGAAAAAAAGGACAATCTGTTCTGAGATGTTCTGTAGACCTGGAATTTTTCCCTTGAGACTTTTTGGAAACCATTCATTTATGCAATCATTGAGTGGAAAAAAAAAAAATTAAGTTAATATAAGACAAAACTCTCATTTGGCAAAAAGAGAAAAGTAAGATTTTAATGAATTCATAATCACAGAGTGAAAGTAAAAATTCGTGATGAAATGAAAACAGTAAAGGACCTATGTGAGAAATTCTGGCTGTGTGTAGAGAAAATAGAGTGTAATCCAGAGTACACATACATTTGTAGGCAACATGTTAAAGAAGTAACTCCTTGAAGAAATATTTGCTCCAAATCACAAAATCTACCAATAACTGTTAAATAAACAGAAGACTGCTCATTAAAAATAATTGAAAAAACCTTGCCCTTTTGAATTTATTAGATAAAGGGATTAATGAATGATCTATTCAGTGATTGAGCAGAGAAGTCTCATCTTTTTTTGCCTGAACTTACACACTAATGTTGATACTAACTAGGTAAGGTTCATACAGATGAAACTAAACTAGTTTTCAGAGCTTCAGTACTTGCAATAGCTGACCTTTAAAAATCTTTCTGAAGGTTAACATAATTCTGAAGGTGTTTCTAAAATATTTTTTACACATCTAAATGTGACTTTAAAAATCCCAGCTTTTGACCTTTATGAACAAATCAGGAAGACTGTTGAGAATTTATACAAGCAGGAAAAAGAAATGAGTGCAAACTTGTTATGAGTAAATACAGACTGGAAATTACACTTCTAAGAATTCAAGGAATAGGATTTTGGAGGAATTTTCCTACAGGAATAAAAAGGAACAAATTATTTTAAAATGTAAGTATACATACTTACAGAGGACAGAACAGAAGAAGATTATTTGCAGTAAAAATACTCTAGACTTGATATTCCAAGAGGGTCTTTCCAGTTTTATGTTCTTACATCACATTAGAGAAAACTGCAAGCTATTGGAGTGCATGATTTTTATTAGGCAGTTGCTGAAACTCCACACAGGAACAAGTGTTAAGTCCTTAACCCAAGGGAGTCTGAGTTTGGTTTTGAAAGGAATAGTACTCAGCACATTACACAGCTGGAGCTAGTGTCTAAAATACTCAAAAATATCAAAGTTAAATGCCCATTTTCAAGAAATTGCTACTTAGCAGCTTACAACCCACTCTCTTAGATAAGTAAGATGCTACTAGAAATAGAACTTATTTTCTTAAATTATCTAGCTGCTTTAGAAATATGTAATCATTAGGTTCTCTAAGTGCATGATCAGAGAAACATTAATTTTTAAAAAAAATGTTTTATTAAGGGCCAGCAGGAAATGATAGAGACATTCTGGGGTTTATGATTCAGCATATGACTTGATACAATGTTTCAGCTTATTTAAATATGTCTAATTAAATTGGATAATTCTGAAATATAAGTTATCTATTTTGACACAGTATAAAACTGCTACATGTGAATGAAAAGCACTACAAATCTGTAAAATACTGTCAGTTTGCTATTTCTGTGCATCTTTAATTAATCAACGCTACATATCAAAATTTGTTACTGTTTTAACATTGCTAGTTACTATCTGTTATTTTTAGGCTAGTTTTGAAGTGAAATTTTAACCTAATTTTTTTTTTTTTTTTTTGTTGCTGACAGTATTCCACAAGTTGCAGCTCAGCAGACATTTGCCACATTAGATACTTAAATAGCACAGATCATGATTCTTAATCGAATTTATGGTTAGGCAAGGTATGTCTTTCTACAGGGAGACTGTGGGAAAACGCAGGTAATTAAGCCAGGTTGCAGCCTTGCATAAATCCTTAATTTGTAAGAGCCTTGACAAGGCAGCAAATAAATAGTGTATCAATATTTGACTATTTTTTCCTCCGAAAAGATCTATTTCGTCTTGTGAGTTTCACTGTGCTCCTTCCCACCCCATTCATCTGAAGGAGAGCAGTAGGAGCCCCAAGGAACACTTTCTCTTGGTTTCACAGCATAGTTCTATCTTCTGTGGATAACGGCTGGCAATTAATCACAAAAACCCTGCTCCTATCCAGACACATTTATATTCCAGGTGTTCTTCTGCAAATCTAGGCTGTGAATGAGATTATGTCTGCCTTTTTAAGTTGCTTGCTCTCTCGGCTTTACAGCACAGTACCCCCAAGTGGCCTGTTTAAGTCAGAATTCAAACATAATAATTCACTGATGGGTTTTTAATGAACAAAGCTGAAACTAGAACAAGATTAAGAAAATAAAGAGGGTAGCAGGGAGCATTTCAAAGAATCCTATGTAAACAAAACTTAGCTCACTGACCATGTCAGAGGAAATGAGTGTTTTACTTAAAATCACTCAGAAGACAATCACCCAAATTTTCACTTTGCAATGCCTTTCAGTGGCCTGTGGTCCTGGCTCATGGTTTTGCTCAGAGTGTCTGTAAAATGGTAACACTAATCTTTGGAAATAATTTTTTCCTCCTTCGTGGAGGTTTTGTGTGATCATGAGCCAAGAAGGACTGGGTAGAGCTCAAACTTGTTATCATGTTTATCGCATGGCATTAAAAACACCTGGGCAAATGCTAGGCTAATGACAGTGACACTGAAAGGATAGCAGAAAGGCAAGGAAAGGGGAGAGGGAGCTTCATCCATACCTTTCTTTAATTGGCAGTTTCCCTAGTTTTTATTGATGAACTAAAATGTAGTACATTTTGTACTACAAATGCTGCTTCAAGTAGCCAGTCATCCTGTTGAAGTAAAAACTCCCTGGACAGTTGTCATCAGGTGTTTTGATTGAAACCATGTTGTTTTAAACAGATATGGGATCATATTCTGCAAGGATCCAAGTGCTGAACAGCCTCACTGAATTCACTCTCAGGTGAAGTCATACTGGTTGGTATCTGTCAGGGAGCGTGCAGTTCTTCCTTCAACGTGCAGCCAGTGTCAGAGGAACTGGCCCCGTAATTGGCTTGGGGTTCCCGAGGATGCTGAGAGCACTCTTGCTGTGGTCTTTACCCACAGACCAGTGAGAGTTATTCTGGTGCTGAATGCTGAATCAGATGATGAATGAACATTTGTTTTAAGGTCTGGCTGGTTTATGTACAATGATGAGGATGTTTTAATCTGATTTGTTTCTACCACTAGCATAATCCTTACATAAAGGCTGCTGAATACTGCAGTCATTCTATCTTTCACCATAGTATGGTAGGATATCATGCCTTGAACTGAGGTCTCTGGGATATATCTCTTCCTGAACAGTGTCAGTTAATTAATCTGAATGAAAGACAATCATGTGACAGCAAACAAAGCATTTCATGTCATATGATAACTTCAGAATTTTTTCTCTTGTTTTCAAGTATGAAATATATAATACTGTATGTGTTTAGGATTTCATCTCAAAGACAAATTTTACCTCATTGAACATGATAGCTGAATGATACCACCAATTAAAATACCAAGTTAAGATAAACCACATACTGTCAGAGTTCACATGATGGTTTATACAAGAACTGATATGTGGGGTTATATTGGTATTTCAAAAGTGATGCCAAAAATGGCTGGATGGAATTTCAGCAGCAGTAGTTACAAATTAACCACCAACTTACATTTTGCATTTTGTTTCTTTTTCACCGTGTAATTTTTTCATTAAACAAAAAGAAAAGAAAGAGAGAAATTAAAATAAAATTGATTAGCTCAGATTTGAAGTATTACTATACAACTCTGAGTGCTCAAGGGTCTTCTGTTAAGGGCCACATTCAAAAAACTCTGTCCACCTTCCCTACAGTGGCAGCTCACCCAAAGCCAAGGCAGTATGACTTGCATGGGGTCCCACCAGCAGAACTTTTGAGTCTGCATCTTCATTTTTAGCAAGATACACTCGTCCAGAAACCTTATTACTCTCTGACAGTAATCACGATAATTGTAATAAAATGCCATATGATAGATTAAAGAGCAAAATAATGAAATTACATGGGGGAGCCATAATCTACCCTCTCAATTAACTTTATTTTTAATAGTGTTATTGATTATATGCTACCAACATGCACATGAAAAGAAGTCATATGCCCAAGGGACTTACAGTCTTACAGACCTATTCTTGCTTACTGCTGTATGTGACTGTACACAGGTATATATATACCAGCATTGAATATCTTTTCTGTTTGACAATTGATTAGGGTGCTGAAAATTGCAGTTTATTCAAGAAAAGCTTCCATCCATGTCAAATGCAATTCTGATAGAATAATCAGGGTATACAGTCTGTGGGTACTAACTAGTACTAGTATCTGTTAAAAAAATCTATACAAACTGACTGTCAAGAATATTGACCTACATCAAGTTGTAGATTTGAACATCTGTCTAATAAAAGAAACATTTTAAAGTAGTCCTATGACTACATATGTCAGCTATTCAGATATTTTTTAAATTTTTTTTATGCTTTTATGCTTTTTTTTTTTTTTTTGTCTAAATCACTTGGTTTTGCTGATTTGTTAACTTACTGAATTTAGATCTTTATACATGTTTTCTACTTTTTTCTAATGTCACCTCTCTGCCACTGGATAGTTTTCCCTCTAAAGTCCTATTAAACCAAGGGATAGCAGTCAGTTGTTAGCTGTTCATCTTTACCTATTATTGAAAACTGTGAAGATTAAACAATTTTGATTGTTAGTTATTTGGGGGTGGGATTTTTGTTTGTCTTGTTATTGCTCTGTGGGCTAATTAGGCCTGTATAAAATACATTTATTCATCTGAAAAAGTATAGCTTTTCAGTATTTTTAAATCACTCATCTCATTTTTGTACTGTTTCAAAGAAGTCCAAGTAATTCTGTAAATGGAATTTGATCTAACTAATGCTATTTCTTCTTTAGTACTCTGTTACCCAGGTATGTATGAGGCTGGCAGAATACTTGCTTGCATTTTCTGAAGAAAATCTAAAAGTGGTAGAGCAGCCAAACCTTAATTTTCTGAATATTGATTTTCAGGTTGAAGGTTAGGGTTTCTGCAAATCGTATCATCTTGTCTGTCACAATTTGAGAGTGAATGCTGCATGTTATGAACTTTAAACATAAGCTCTTCAAGAGAATAGTAGTGTAGAAGGAAATATTTTTTCATGTTGTAGCTTTTATGCATGAACAATCCAACAGGGTTTTGTTCATTAAGAAAAACAATAAGCATTTGCTATGAGGTAGGACTGTAAAAGCAGAGAAAAGTTGCTCTGTCACAGAAGAAACTTGAGTATTCCATAAAGACCTTCTTTCAAGCTGTCCTGCTTAAGAAACATAGTCCAAATATACCTAACTGTTTTCATTCTTCCTAGTTTTCATACTTAGAAAGCCCTGTGAATAATTTTGGTCTAGCAAGACACTTTTTCCCTTTTTCCTTAATCCTCCTTTTTATTTCTAAGTTTTCCTCCTCTGGAACATTGTCCGCATTGTCTTGTGATGACCTTTCTTTTGCTAAAATCCTCAGTCATTAATCACTTCTTATCTGAACTATTGCTATTCCCTCTTCATAGTCCTTACAAATCCTTATTACCCCAGCTTCAGGAAGACTGAAGTATCATAGCCATAGAGTTCTTTCTATCCAGTAAATACCACCACATCAGATCCATCTTCCAGACCATTCCCTAGCTTTCTACTTAAATTGATCTTCTAACCAACTTCAAAATGGCATTTTTCAAAATGTGGATAAATTATTCTAATTCACTATAATAACTTGCTGTCCAACTACACCCAACTTTATTCTTCCCTCTTGAAACCTTCTCTGT
This sequence comes from Daphoenositta chrysoptera, assembly GCA_013397915.1. Taxonomy (NCBI): domain Eukaryota; kingdom Metazoa; phylum Chordata; class Aves; order Passeriformes; genus Daphoenositta; species Daphoenositta chrysoptera. The sequence goes on from VZRO01001055.1 coordinate 61,230, forward strand.
CTCTGCTCCACCATTTGAGCAGATTACTAATGTCTCATTTGAGCCAAATGAAATCCCCTATCTTTGTGGTATCTCAGTGAACAAATAAATTTAAATCTCACATTTAAATCTCTCGCTTTATTTTAAGGTAAGTTGTTTGATTTTGTGTAAATCCATGTATGATACTGTTTTATATAGAACTACATTTCAGAATTTGCCAATAGAGGACTGCAGACTAAAACAAGAAGATAATGCCATGTAACTCAGTATTTTTTTTTTTTCATTTTATACTGGATGACTCAAGCTGACATGCAATTTCAGTGCAGCTTTTGTTTACATGAGTCACCCCAAAACAGTCCACAATACCTGTTCTTTTTAATCCCCTAAATTAAAAAGGAGGTGTACAGTACATACACATATGTAAAAAGATAAATTCTATAGCTACATGATGAATTTGAAAGTTTTAAATTCTATAAACCATTCTGTTTAACCAAAGATTCAGGCAAAAATAACACTTGATTTTTCTAAATTATTTTTAAAAATCTTTAAATCAAGATATGAAATGAAGTTGATGAAAATGATCTCACATGAAGCATTATGAAAGTTGTGAGAAATGCCTTATAGAAGGTGAAAAACATTTGAATAAAGAAATCAAATAAAATCCACATTAGCTTTTTCTAGTGGAAAGGAGTTTGTGACTAAGTCCCTTCCAAGCTGAGTAAAGATCATTTCTGTGTTCATAAAAGCATCCAACCTTTGTAAGGCTATTGTTGCAATTTTGTAAGGGATATTGCATTTTCTGTCTGAAAAAACAGATGGAGGACAGTCAAAACCACCTCATACTGCTCCTCATAAGGGAAGCCTTAAATTTATCCCAGCACCCACTTTTAGGCAAATGTATACTGGAAGCTTCCTTTGATACTATATTAAAAAATACAAAAATTCAAGTATAGATTTTTTTAAAAAATTAATTTCTCATCCCTGTCACAATGAGGCTGATCTATATCATGTGAGCTCTGTTTTCTTTCATTTTTTTAAAAATGTTGACTTGCAAACTGAAGCAGGAAGTAATTGCACTACAGGAGAATCCTTCCTTTTACCTGACTAATTGAGAGAATTCTTTTTTTGTTGTTGTTTAAACTTGAAGAACAGATCTGTAAGATCTAATTTAAGTAGTAAGGATGCTACAAACCAGAAAACTGTATTTATGAAACACTCTGACTTTTCAATGAGGTACAAAACATCTCATGGTATATGAAAGCTGCCAGTAGAAGAGTAGTAGATAGAAACAGAAACAGAAACAGAAAACAGGGACAAGGTCAAGTCTGGAATATTTCAGAGACTGAACAAATGACAAATGAATGTGATCGAGGGATGAAGGAATAGATTCCTGGAAATGTACTTTATAATTAGAATATGAGTCCTGAGTATCTATCTGGTGGACAATCTTCAACTCTAGTTAGGTTGACAGATTATATAACTTTGTGTTTTCTTTCAATATAATGGCTCGGTCACCGCAACTTCTTATATTCAAATCAAAATTTGGCACACTGTCAGAAAACTGGGCACAATGTATCATGACAAAGGAAGAAAAGGTATTAGATATTCGTAATTTCTCTGGAGGTTGGTACATAACTGCTGTACACACTTCAACCAAATGCCAGTGCAGAGACCCGTGTAACCATACTTTGCATCATTTAAGCTCACCTGTTAGAGTTAAAAATGATTTAAATAAAGATCTTTGGATGGAGGTGAATTTAACTTATAATTACCATTTCATGATTTTAGAATTACTAATGTGGAAACAGGCTAGTCTTTTTCCATATAAAAACCTGACATAGAAAATTGCTCTTTTTTTCACTCCTTTTTGGTATAGACTACCACAATTTCTAGATAAAATCATGTGATGTGAAAAGACAAAGCCAAACATTCTGAAACAATGATTTATTTTTTATAACACTGAAGACAGAAAAAGGAGATAAAACTGAAAACTGATGAACAGAAAGTATAAGATTTTCTGATATACCTAAAAAAACAGCTTGAAAGAGACTTATGAATGTGATGACAGTACAAATCAGGGGAAGGCTTAGGAACCACTAGCTTAATGAAGATGTATTGATTACTGTTTTAGCAGTTGCTGAGTTTTGTCTGTAGGCTTTCCATCTACTATAACATAATCAATATTATACACACTCCTTCAGTGCAGAATTAAACAGATTGGACCGTTTCAGCCTGGACCCCCAGGGAAGACAGTCTCCGAGGCAGTAACACTGAGGAGCTCCAGAGACAACTGCAATTGCAAAGATACACACAGCAGTTATACTGGTATTATTAATTAAGATGTTTAATTAATGAGGTATGACCAAATGGTATGCTACAACAGGCATGACCATGCTCTTCTGAAAGCCTAACTCAACAAGAGCCATTTAACTGCAATTACAATATCACAGAACCCATGCTAATAAGCCTTGACCTGAAGCATGGTATATTATTTTAGGAAGGATGCCATGCTAATGTGGAATGGATTGTGTTGGCTTAGAGTGGAAAAGAACAAGATCATTTGCTAGCTAAAACCTATGCAGACACCATCATAATTTCAGCATAGAGTTTAGGTTTGTCTGGCAGTTCAGCTGTGTATTTCTAAATTGAATATTTTCTACAAGAAAAACCAGAGCTCCAGCTAAGAACAAGATGAGTTACTGTGTTTCCATACAGGAGTTATGATATCTGCCACATAATAATTTATAATTAATCTAATGATATCCCAATTTCATTGCTTTTTAGCTGGAAGCTGAGGAGAAGTGAGATTGCAAAGAGGTTTAACTGCTCTTTCTCTCTCTTTGGAAATTATTGAGATCCCCACAAAATTACAAAAACATGCTATTTTGCCAGACTTTTATGTTTTAAATTAAGATTGACTTGCCCTTAATGGATAATACAGAATCACAGAATTACAGAATCACATAACACGTCAGGTTTGAAGGGACCACAGGGGGTCACCTGGTCATTTGCTCAAGCAGGGCCATCCCAGAGCACACGGCACAGGATTGTGTCCGGATGGTTCTTGAGTGTCTCCAGTGAGGGAGACTCCACAACCTCTCTGGACAACAGGTGGAACTTCCTGTGCATCAGTTTCTGCCCATTGCCTCTTGTCTTATTGCTTATACCAGGAAGAGCCTTGATCCATCCTCTGATACTGTCCCTTTAGATATTTATAGACACTGCTGAGGTCCCCTCTCAGTCGTCTCTTCTGAAGCCTGAAAAGGCCCAGCTTCCTCAGCCTTTCCTCATATGAGAGGTGCTCCAGTCCTTTAATCATCTATATTATCCTCCACTGGGTCTGCTTCAGGAGCTCCACATCTCTATTTTACTGAAGAGCCCAGAACTGGACACATATCTGTATATTCTTAGAAAATACATTCTATTCTCAGAGATATTATTATGACTGCTAAAAGACTTCTCGCTTTAGAGGATAGTATCACTTGCTGTGGAGCCATCTCATATGTAGGTGCAAGGTGACAGGAACTGAGATGCTGGAGGATGAAGAACTGCAAAATCAGGTTCCATGAGGAGTCCCTCATTCTGGACTTATCAAAAAATGGGTACCAGTGCAAACTAAGATTTTCATACAGTGGCTTTATTTGAAAAAGTGTCTTGGACTAAAACATTTACTGTGTTTAGTAAGTGAAACAGAAAGTAACAGGTTGGTATTCACATTATGAGCTATGACTACCTTCTAAAGGAAAGGAAAAAGATGTGTTTGAAAATACAGGGCAAGTAGAATTTTGGAAGAATTTTATTCTTCCCCTGCAATTCAGTTACAGACTGCAATTTTGGCCTGTCCCAGACCTTTGTAAGACCACGAAAATATGGACCAGAGAGAGAGTACTAGAACAATAACAAATAATTGGCAAAATATTTAGACCATTTCATATTTTCCTGCATACTCCATAAATGAAGCCCCCCAAAATAATAATGCTTTTCAGTCTGAACAAAACTTTCAATCCCCAGAGCTAAGCAGACAAAAACTGCTACACTGACTAAGGATAAGTGGGACCATACCCAAAGCAATTTGACAGTCAACACCCACAATAAAGCTACAGACCCCGGAACTTCTCCAAGAGCCCAGAAACCTGATTTTCCAAATGTGAGTTTGCTAGAAAACAGATTATTTGGAACTCTATTTTTTAAGATGTATATCTAGCATAGCATAAATGTATAATGCACAGACCAATGACTGCGACTTCAGGTATTGAAGTCTGGGGTGAGATATAAAATCCCTCATCCCAGTCCAGAAGGAAAACTACCTCAGTAGCAAAATATCATTAGACAAATCATGTGGTGTCATTCATACTTTGCTCAATCAAATTATATTTTGGCATCAGCCAAGTACAGCTGTCATATTTAATAGAAACCTGGATGCAGTGAGCCTGTAATATTTAAAACTGATGCCAGAGGAAAAAAGGAATTGCAGAAGTACTAAAGAGCAAAAAATGACAAACACAATAATCAATATAGTACAGTACCTGAAGTATTTCATCATTCAGAAAAAATGTACTATATATCTAGCAGGGGAAAACAACAGTGACAGCTTATAATGCAGTCCTGAAAATTTGGTGGACACAAACTGAGACGAGTTTCATCCTAGCATCCTACAAGAATGAAGAGAAGGGGTGATATGAACGTGCCAATTTGTACAAGAACATAGAGAGTGATAAGACTAGAACTAGCAACCCTACCAAAGCAAAGAGGTCCCTTAAGCATCTTTAGCAAAAGTAATGCCTGTGCCTGAGGGCGAATCCACAGATCCAAGTCACTGAGACACATCACATATACATCAAAAGTATGTGATACATTTTATGGAGTACTCTGCTTTCAAACATCTTGCCTTAACTACACATAGTATGCCATATTATTTGTGCTTCGTAGTGCCTGAAACCCTACTAAATTAGCACGATATCACCAACAGAGCTGTGTCCATAATAATCCTCATAAACTGCTGGTAAATGCGGTTTCTCACTTAGTAGCTTTCCTGCAACTAACAGCAGTGTTGTGCCTCATAAAAATCTGACTTTGAAAATCCCATCGTGCTACTACAGGGGTTTGGTATGCTCTTTCTTGTGCTATCTAGACTAAAATGGTTTGTTCTGGTTCTGTGTTCATCTTCCCTGACAGCTGGGGAAATGTCTTTTCCTCCTGAGATGTGACTATTCCTAGAAAGGGAACTTCTTTATTAAGAAATCTTGTTTTACTTCCATCTTAACAGTTGTCATCTAAGTTTTTTCCCCTCTGTGTGGCTCTTTTATGAGATGCAACAAACTGTGAAAAAAGGGCTGCCATCAACATAGTTCTGGCACTTTGTCTATATCTCGGTACAACAAAAATGGAAAGCAAGCCAGTGAAAGAACCATAACCAAATGCTATTATCAGAGATGAGGGATCTGAACTAATAAGAATCAAAGTAAATGCTCAAATCATTAAGATTTGACAGACTTAATTGTCCCCAGTATGCTTCTGTGTCGGTAGGAAACAGGATATTACCCAATGTGCCAAAAAGAATTTGAGGGGAAGAGAGTGCACTGGATGAAGCGGTGCTTGTGAGGGCGAGTTCTGCAGCACAGGAGCACTGAGCTCAGCTTAGCAAAGCGTGGAAGTAAAAAGGCTGTGTCCATCTCTTCTGCCTTCTTGGCAGCATGCTCCCTGGGGTGAGAACTGTGAAAAAAGTGGTGCCATCAACATAGTTCTGGCTAGTGAGAAGGAGGCAGATGTTGGGCTGTTCATCCTTGTAGAGAGGAGTTCTGTTTTGGGTTATAACTCCTTGCTGAGCAGTGTAGAGAAAGGTTGCAGTGTTGCAATGTGTGAAGGAACAGTTTGTCTAACGTGCAGCTTGTTTTTCATGGATGTGATGTATTGGAAGCATTTTCCTTATTCCCTAGGCAAATGGTGGACTACCAGCTGCAGAGCATAATTAATATTAGACTGAATCTCAAATGAGGTCATAATAATAAATATAATAAACATCTTAAAGTGCATTTGATGGTCTCCTTCAACATCTGTAGTTTCAACATCTGTAGTATTTGTGGCAGTCATCACTTCACGGAGCAGGAAAAGATTAATATTTTTGCTAATAAAAAAATGGTCTAGATTTTTTCTGTTTCTATCTTTTCTTTTCTCTGTGCCTACATTAATTCTCCTAATCTTTTTGAAATAATCTACTATTCAGATCCTTTTTGCTAAGGCCCAGTTTCCTCCTAAGAAAATCTTACAGAGGGAGAGGGAGTAAAAGACCATGATACAAGGCAGACACTGTTTTGCAGTAGGATTTCTTAGATTTTGGCATAAAAATTTCTCTGCAGTAAATGTATGTTTTTCATCAGACCTAGCTCTACCATGTGGCCTAATCTTCTTGATATTTTGCCCAACATATTATGAGCTCAAACTACTATTTCTTTCCTTTGTACAAGCCAATAATATAAATGCTAGAGCAAATGGTATAAATCCCAGTGGAACACACATATCTATTTCATTTGGGTTATTGGTTGCCAATGGGAATAAGCAGATTTTTTTCTTTAAAGAGTTCATTAGCTTCTAAGGAAAAAAAAAAAGGGGGCAATACAAAACTCCCTTTCTAACCTTGTAAATCTATTGGGAACCAAACTCAAAACTTCATTTAGTATTTTTGGGAGCGTCTGCTGACCTTGGCTTTGACAAACCTTGTAAGCTGTACTTTAGCCCACACAGCTTTAGATGTTCACAGTTAACTTAGAAAATATCCATTACTGCTTGTATCCAAGCTGAAAAAGGGTGTTGGTTTGGAAAACAACTGCCTGAGCTACCACGATGAACTCTTCTGTTAGATCATCCCTATTGCCAGCTTTTCCCTACTATTTGAATACTTACCTTTTCCTCAAGATTGGTCAAGGGAGTATTATCTTTCCTGGACAGTGTAAAGAACCCACCAGTATTCCCTGAAAATCCTATACCCATATAGAAGTGCAGGGTATACAGGAGGTGCGAATCCCCAGCTACCAGTCTCCCTGTTTCTATTAAAAAACAAAATAGAGGAAATTAGGAAGATATTTTAGGCCAAATACTATGATTTTTACTTGCTTTAAATTGCTATCAACATTGAAAGGAGGACTGTTCAAGAAAATACCAATAAGTCAACTGGTTTTGTTTTCCCAGAAGGCACTGTCATCCTGCTGGTGGTCTTGTCTTTAGACTGAATCTCTAGAGGGAGTTCTAAAGAACCACTTCTAATCATAGGTATTTCACAATAAAATAAAAAAAAAAAGAAATTATAAAGTCCAAAAAAGAGTCTGTGGCTAAAGAGTAGATATAAAAAGGTGCTAGGATTAGTTTTTATTTGGGATCAATTTTACATGTTCCATACGAACTTAAAGTAACTGGTTTATGATGAAGAATAGTATGTAGAAAGAATCAAGTAGTTAAACTTAAGCGAAATAATTTTCATCCAAAATGTATGGATGAGATCTTGGAAATGCTGGCAAATCAGTTACAATTTTCAGACCTCTAAACCCAAATTCCTGAATAAATCTGTAAAATTGAATAAATAAATGTAATTGTTCTGTTACATCTAGATAGAATATTTTCAAATAGTTTAAAAAAATATATCAGAAGGGATTCACGATGTATTTCAATGTAACTTCAACTGTTAAAATGTAGGCTAAGCAGTAATTACAATACCCTAGTTGTTCACACTTCATATAAGGTATTTATTTGATGTAAGAAAATGGTACCAAGATATTAATAACAAGTCATGTAAGATCTTAAATTTTTTTTCTTTTGGTGTATTGTTAAAACTGATTGGTGAATATAACATCAGGTTTTCTTGAGCTATGAAATGTCCATAGGTAGCATGACTATTACTGCTCCAAGAACAAAGCCACGGAAAACTCAGCATTCAGATTTCTATCACTAACATCTCTATGTCTTTTGTCTTGTGGCTGTCTTACACTCCCCCACATTTGACTGCTTGCCTCAAAATAACTGTTATTAAAATTCAATTACTGAAAATAATAGGGTCTTTCTTTCACTTCAACTACTATTCATGAATTTGTTTGAATTTCATGTCCAACCATTCTCCCAGCACAAGCATTGGAGGTTTCTTACAAAAAGTCTCTTAAGGGATGTCAGCAGTGGATACAAAAGCAACACTTTCATCAGCAGTAGAGAAAAAACCTGAAGGAGGAATTACCTTCCATGTTTGAATTACATTTTTTTCTAGTGCTAATATTTTTTCTGTCTCTTTCAGGATAGTGACTGTGTTCAAATTCAGTCAGCCAGCTCACTGTCAGCTCTGGGCCATCACGAAGCAGAACCCATGACCTTTAATGCATTTGCAAAATGAAAAATTATAGTCAAGGATACCAGTTGTAGACCAAGCAACCAAAGTGTTTCATCTTCAAAAAACATAGTCAACATTTCACAGCATGCCTCTTTATCTAAATAAAGTGACTCTGTCGGATTCTAAACAATTTAATAAAATATAAGAAATATAATCATAAACGAGTATTCACATGAAACATTTTATCAAGGCTATTTTCTTCTGAACAAATATAGTGGTTTTATGTGTACTGTAGTCTCCGAATTTAAATATTTACATGGAGTAAAAAACAGAACCAGAAGATCTTGCCTAAAAATTTAAATCCAACTATGAAGTCTCTTTACTCATGCAAACAGAAGGAGCATAAATGTGGTGACACTATGCAGCAAAGACAGGATTGAAAGGGAGAACAACAGAGGAATGAACCAGAATTAAAATAGTACTTTACCTTTCCAGAACGATGCTAAAGTTGAATTCAAGGGCCAAGGCAGAATGGCTAGATGGTATTAGAGTATGGAACTAGAAATTATAATGTTCAAAATGAAAACAGAATTTCACTAATTTACTGCCCCACGTCAGGAGAATTTCATAATCTTCCCTGTAGAGTCCTGCAAAGTCCTCCCTTGTGGCACAGTTGGCCTCAGAGGAACATCTTTAATTCAGAGTTGTTGGATTCCTGCCTCCCTGGTGTAGCTGTGCTTTTTAGCTAGGTTTTTCCCCCTAACGGGGCGACCGATTTTAAAGAAACTTTCAGCACTCTCTGTTTCAAAATAGTTTATTACATCTTATCAGAGAAACAAGGTCACATAGCACACACCAGAGAAGTGCAGAAGAAGAAATGTCCACAGAATGTCCGAGAATGTCCGAGAGTGTCCGAGAATGTCCGCAGAATGTCCAGGAATGTCTGCTTATCAAGACAACACGGTCTTCTTGAAGGTCAATAATCCAATTAAGGCTTAAAATGAAGGATATTTTCACTTTTCTACCAATGTTAGACAAATACTTTAGTCACGTACACAGGAACTGTGGAATTTTTCATCCAATAATTTTTAGGAGCCTATTACTGCAAAATATGGCATACTAGAAGAAGAAGAAGAAAGCCCAGAAACAATAACAATCCTCCATTTTGGAGTTCTTGATTTTTATCTATTTACTACATTAATAAACCCAAAACCTTTAGATTTTTCACCCTGTGATAACCTTACATAATACTCTATTATTTAGTTCTCACTGAATAAGATTCTAGCTCTTCCCAAAGAGTTGGCAATTTTCTCCATGGATAAAGGTCAAATACAGTGTTATCCAGGGGGGTAGAAGCCTTCAAAACCGGCAGGGAAATATTCTCTGCATTCAGGGCTCCTACAAGAGTGAAAATCTAAACAGATTTTTCATATGCATGTGATTCATGTTCTACATATTTGTGAATTTTTGTCCTGGTTTCAGCTAGGGTGGAGTTAATTTCTTCTCAGTTTGTCTTTCTCAATGGGATGCTAACCTTTAGAAAGCTGAACAAATGTGTAAATCTTATTACATTTTTGATCACAGGAATGTGATCAGAAACTGTCATGATTGCAGCAAGTGCTATCCTAAGCTGTACCAAAATTTGTTTCTAGCAGAGATCAAAAGGCACTGTTGCTTTTCTGCTATATAGAGTGAGATCCCGCATGTAAGGAAGATGGTTGCAAAATGAAACAGGTGATGAAAAGGAACTTCTTGACAAATTACTGATGATGGTAATGACACAAAAGCAAATGTATAGAAATTATAGGTATCTGTAACCTAAATATCAGTAGTGTTGTAGAACCCTCCTAGTATTGTGGGTTTCAGAATGTAGAGATCTGTCCTTGCCTGTTACAAGCAGTTTAATCAGCAAATTTGTATTTGCTTCTTGAAAATAATCCAGTAATATTTCTTCCTCATAGTATGAGAAACTTCAGAAAAATGAGAAATAATTTCTGCCCTGAAAGTCTTTGTGTATAGATACAGAATCTAAAAGTAAAAACAATCAGTAAGGTTGAGTGAAGAGGTTTAAGCAGGATATTGCTTAGTTGATGATATACTAGTGTAAAGGAAGACCCACAGGTAGACTACTAGAGATGTGGGATGACACCTGTAATCTTCTCAGTTTTTGGAAAGTGTGAGTCAAAGGACAAAAGATGCAAGGCAGCAATTTTGGAGGTACAGCCACCTCAAACAGGGCACTTGTACTAGCATATCCCTAAAAACTGTATATTTAGGGATATCTTTAGATGCTTGCATCTTTCCTGGTCCTGTGTCATGGTTTAATCCATTGACAGTATGGAACATCCCTTTAGTCAGTTGGAGTCAGTTTTCGCAACTCAGTACCCCTCAAAATTCTTGTGCACCCCAAACTACTGGCTGCCAGGGCAGTATGAGGAGCAAAAAAGCCTTTACACTGAATAAGCATTGTTCAGCAATAACTCAAACATCTGAGTGTTATCAACACTCTTTTCAACACAAATCCAAGACAGCAGCAAACAAACTATATGAAGATTAAGTCTACCCCAGCCCAAGCAAGTTGAGTCTGTCCATAATTTCTCTCACATTTGCAGTTTTAATTAAAAATAGTTTCTTTTTAAGACATAGTAAGCTTGACAACAATATCCAGCAGAAGATTGTAGATTCTGTAGATATTCTGTACGTCCTGTGATTATTGCACTGTGACATTGCCATGGTTTATCCAGCAACCAGGCCCCTCACAGCCACTTGCCCACTCCCCCATGAGGTGTATCAAGGAGAGAATTGGAAGGGTAAAAGGAAGAAAGCTCATGGATTGAGATGAAGACAGTTTATTAGGGAAAACAAAAGCCATGCTCACCTGCAAAGCAAAGCAAGATATTCATTCACCCCTTTCCATGGGCAGGCAGGTGTTCAGCCTTCCCCAGGAGAGCAGGGCCCCATCACATGCAACAGTTACTCGGAAAGACAAACACCATTGTTCCAAACATCCCCCCTTTTTCTCCTTCTCCCCCTCACTTTATAAACACAGCATGATGCCATACAGCCTGGAATACCCCTTTGGTCAGCTGGGATCACCTGTCCTGGCCGTGTGTCCTCTCAACCCTCCATGCACCCCCAACTTCCTCACCATTGTAGCAGTGCAAAAACCAGAAAAAGCCTTGGCTCTGTGTAAGCCCTGCTCAGCAATAACAAAAACATCTCTACGTTATCAACCCTGTGCTCAGCACAAATCCAAAACAAGCTCCATACCAGCCACCATGACAAAAATTATCTCTACCCCAGCCAAAACCAGCACAGACATATTTTTTGCACAGACATGTTAGAAGTAATGTACCTTGTTTATACTCTTACAAAAACGAAATTAAAATTAGAACTCATTACTGTCCAGCTGGAACACCTTCTCCTGCTTATCTGGCTGCATCAGGATTCATCAAACATAGGTTGCATTACAATCTCTCCCACCTTTTCAGCAGCTGCTGCTGCTGTGGTTTCTTTTCCTGCTAGGCTTTTCTAGCATTTCTGATGCCAAGCCCGAACTGCTTGGCCCCACAGCATCTATTAATTTTGGTTCCCCTCTGCACACACTGTATCTCATTGAATATTAGGGTGTTGGATTAGCCGGAAGTTGTGGGTTAATATAACATTATATTTTCAGGTACAGTTATGACCATTAACATTCACTTTAATATTAGCAGACATCACTTGTTAACTAGTGGTACATCGTAAGTGCACAAACCTCACTACTGAATTACATAGCTTACCTAAATTGTTAACCATGAGATATCCTCAGCATTTCTGAGGATGTTTGTAGCATTCTGCTGTTGATTTATGGTGCAATTTACCTCCATGCATGGCATATGCCATGGGTGGAATCCCAGTAAAATGAAACAACGGATGGACTTCCCTCACTCTAGTAGGTTACTGGACATATTTATTTTAGAACTGTTTCACATCCTACTTAACTAAATAGCAAAATTTTATTGTAAATTAAATACTTAAATAATTTAATTTAGCTGAGTAAAATGCTTTTACTTGAACAGATCAAATGTGAATAAACTTATTGCCCTGGGACATTTTAGTACCTTTATGAACACCAAATCTTCTAGACAGCTTCAAAAATTCATACTTTCTGTAAGTAGCAATGAAAGGAATAATTAAGTTTGTTATGGATGCTGCTGTTTACCACGCCTTTCTCTGGATCTTGCTTTTCATACAGGACTGGAGATAACAACATTGCAATATACAGAAACCATATTATATACAAACTCCAATTAGAAACCAGCAAAATACATAATAATTAAGAAATTCCTCATTATTGTCTGGACCACTTGCTGATCCAGACTGACTATAAACAGCTCAGAAAAAAAATTGTTTCTCAGCCTATTAAGAGACTGGTAAACCATTGTTCTCACAGTTGTAGGTGCAATACTACCCAATAATGCTTCTCAAGACTTAGCATAGCAACGTCCTGAAGTATCACAGGAGATAACTAGTCAGAGTGTCAGTGACAAAGATGCTGGTGAAGACTGTCTAATGCCATGACTGCTCAAGAAAAATTATATTAGTTTTCTTTTCCATGACATCTGTAACATCTCAGTCAGTGACTAGTTCCAAGTAATTGTCTACTCTTGGGGCTGGTTGAGTGTTTCATGATGAGGGGTTTTTGTTATACTTGGATAAACACACTAAAACTCAGAACTGACTTTTGGCTTGCAAACTAAAAGCTGGCTTCAGAAAGGACAAATATTTTTTGGCTTGATTTTTGGTCAACAGTGTCTCTTGGTGAGACTCTGGAAGCACTAGGGGAGTTCCAAACTGATAGATAAGCCAAACACACACGTTGCTTTTGATCGATGAGGATATTGGGAGAAAAGCAAGATAGCACTTAATTTGTTCTCATTTCTTTGTGCACTAACAAATTTTTTGTTTACCAACTTACTATTGAACATTCCTCCTACAACAACACATACTCAGAACAAAAAAATATTAAAGCTTTTTTCTCATGTGTTGTTTTGTGGCAAAATACTCTGCCTATGCCAATCCTTGCTTGCTACCTTGAAATAAAGAATAGAATAGAATAGAATAGAATAGAATAGAATAGAATAGAATAGAATAGAATAGAATAGAATAGAATAGAATAGAATAGAATGCAAATTCTAGCCATTGATGCTAATTGAACAAAAGGGATTATAACCATAGTCTAACATGCAAAGACAAATCTAACTTGGATTAATTTATTTAAATTATTTACAGACTCAGAACGATTTCCTGGGTCTTGTACTCCTGTTTTGAAGACAAATTGCAGTGGCAATAAAATAGTAGTGTCTGTATCTATTATGCAGCTTGGTACTGTAATTTACTAGGTATGACAACAGTAGTCAGCTTGTCTCTTTTGGTAAGGGCATGTCTGCAAACAAGTTTGTGGGGAATAAAAAGCAGAATTAGCCTTGCAAAACTCATTAGAAGAGCTAATGGCATTGCCCTACCTTCTATTAGGGAGTTGTAATTGGGGATTCTGACCCAGAGCTTTCAACTAAGAGGATTACATGGATTTTTAGAAGTTTCTCAGAAAGGAACATCTACAATATTCAGCTTTCATTTAATTTCCATATGTAATACAAAGATTCTGTTTCTATTTTGATTTTGCTATTTTGCTTTTGAACTTTTATCTCCTTCATTTCATTGGTTCCCATGTGATTCAAAGACAGCTGCTCTCTGAAGACGGCTACCATGGTAGGTGAGAATAACCTCAGCATTCCAGTTAGAATTGACTGCTTATTCATGAGAAATGGGAACCAAAGTCCTTTTTAATGAAAGGTTCCCCCCAGTTAAGGATCCCAGATGGGGCTATTGTAGTCTTTTGTGACAATGTTTATCAGTATATGTGAAGAAATGTATCTTTTTCACAATAGGATCTCCAAATCGATTGTGCTAAACTGTAATCATTATTAGGATAATCCTGGCAGAACTAATGAAGACGACTGAAATATTTCCCGCCCTCTGATCCCTGACATGCATTCTGTTTGGGTTACAAATGATCAATATCCTGTTTTTGTTATGCTATAATGAAACCAAAGGGCCTACTCCTTTGACAAAATTTTCAAGTATATTACTGAAGGACTTTCCAGTCCTTTCCCTAGGAAATATACAGGACAACCTGCATGCAATGTTACTGCTGCCTGAGCAGGTTTGTCACTAAGCATATGTCCCAACTGTATATACCTGGTTTTGGAGCAAATTCTGTTCTTCCACTGTGTTTTACTCAACTTTCATTCATTCAACACTTGCAGTAGTAGGTCTGCTTGCCTCAGACATTACAGCAATTTCTCTCTTTTTGTATTTTAGTGACTGTTTCTTTGTTTTCCTTCCTGTTCTCATATTCACTCCTCATAATGTCCAGGTAGACAAATTTCCCTACACACTCAAAGATAAAGATCCTATTTCTTCCTCTGGAGTGAACAGTTAGATCCTGTTTTCCTTCGTGTGTCTGTCTGGTCCAGATCCCTTTCACAATCACTTACTAAGGCCTACTGAAAGTATTGTATTTGGGGGTGTGCCCGGGGGAAAATATTCATATTCTCAGTGGATTTTAAATTGTTCCTGGTCTCCTTGTTTTTGTTGAACATGATCTAACACAAGCTTCAAATATATGTCCAGAACAAAACTGGACATTGAGTTCACTCTAACTTTCATGGCACAAATTCAAAAAGTTGTTATGATTGAAGGGAAAAAATGGCAATTCAGGCAAGTATCTTCCTGTACAATTAAGCCATACCTCTAGACTGTTCCTGGCACCTCAGAGCTGGAAACTTCAGTTTTTACTGAAAAAAACCCAAATTTCTTGGTATGCCTCTTCTCAGACTATGAACAAACACATTATGCTTGCTACGGATTCTGTACCGTGGATTAAATGAAAACTGAATCTTTCTAAACACACCTTCATGCCACCTGAAGTTAAAAAACATGAGCTTTTATTGTCAACAAACAGAAAGCAAAACCACTGCATCAAGCAAAACAACTTTTGTATGGAAAATCAAAATAATTAATCTCCAAGATAAAATAAGTTCACATGCAAGTTTCTCCTACAGGAATCAATTTTGAAAAGATACCAGCAAGTGCCAGAATTCAGCTATACATTGGTATATGAAAATAGCTGATCCAGGTGCACGTTTTAAGCCATTCCAGTCACTTGCTGTTGTAAAACTAAGATTTTAATTCCAGAAAACTGTGAAGAAATATGATGCAATATTAGCTCCCAGGTGATAGCAGTGAATGAAAAGAATGATACCTGCATGTGAAGGGATACAGAAGGTTTTTTTAGGACAGAAATGCAATTAATTGGTCACTGAGATGACATATAAAGTCTGTTTCATAAAATCATAGTGTCACAGAATCACAGTCATAGAACCACAGAATGGTGTGGGTTGGAAGGGACATTATAATCATCCAGTTTCAATCCCCTGCCATGAAAAGGGACTAGACCAGGTTTGACTGCAGTTGACCCACTGTATATAAAACAGTAAATAAATAAATAAATAGCACAGAAGACACTAGCAGTCTTCCTAGATGTCCAAGTACATAAAAGTTTGGAACTGCAATGTGGGCACAAAACCAATCTCAGTCAAAGTCTCAGCTTCAGACTTTTTTGTTTATTTGTTTAATCAAACTTTTTTCCCCCTCTTTCCTTCAGTACCACTTTCCTAATTTTTGTCTGATGAATTGTCTGGGCTTTTGGATAGTAAAAATCAATGCTTGATCCCACAGATATTGAAGCTAATGAAAAAGTCTACCATCTGTATGGCTAAATAGAAGTAATCTTTACTTCTAGAGGGCTAGCAACAGGTTTAATTCTACCTGCTATTTCTTTTTCTAGCTATTACTAAGAATCTAATTTTCTATATTAGTTCTATGGCTTCCAGTCTCTTACATCAGTTTTGATTTTGGGTTTGCTTTCATTTTTTTGCTGTGGTTTTATTTTGGTCAATTTTTCTTAAAATAACCTTTAAAAATTCCATTAGATTTGACAGCTTCTATAAGTTCAGTCTTGCATTGTCCCCGAAAGAACAAATGTTCTATTTTTTTTTTTCTGATAGCATTTATTTCCCATAGTTTTTTAAGATACCCTTTGGCTATTTTGTTTTTATGCTTAATGATACGCATAGTGTCTCCAGTATTTTTAAGAAATCCTCATGTGGAGCTGAGTGACTCTAATTAGTAGTTTTGATGTCATACTGTGGAGCTTTTAGCTCTTTCTTGTAAGTACCCTATCCATAGCACAAAGATGTATTGTTTTGTTTTGTATTTTTTCTTTCCTCTGGACTGTTGTACTCATCCATATTTTGGAGAGCAAGAGAGAGTCACTGTGATCTTACTCTGTTATCATTCAATGCCATGTTCCTATTCAATTAATTCAGACATATATCTACCATAAACACAGTAAATTGTTTCTGACTTTCACCTACTCCAGCACTTTTACTTTCACATCCATCTGTAAATTTGCATCTGTTCCTAGATTTTTCACAGTGAAAATACACAATTTCCTTTTGCTACTGAATACATGCCCATGATGTATCCATGTGTTTTGGAGGCTATAGGTTTACTCATAAACCAAAGAGATTAAAGGACAGCAATATCGAATTCTGTCTTAAATGCTTACTTTAATTCCTTCGGTTTTGGACGCTGCAATGGAGAGCAGGAAGGTTGTTCTGAGTAGTTTCTATGGAGAAGTGCAAAGGCGAAATGATGAAACTGCTCAGTAGCCTAACTAAGCCATGGCTGAGACCAGTCCCACTTCCCAGCAGCATGAGGGAAACAGAGACAGAAAGTAGGAAGGACACAGAGGAAAATGTAAATGTGTAAGAAACAAAGGGATGGTGATGATTATAAGTTTTATAACTACCCCTAAAGAGCTTGAGAACCTGACCCCTCCAGCAAACATTTCACTTCCCTCCTGTGAGAGGGAAGTGAGACTGTGGCTCATGAAAATATGCCTGCACTCTCTTGGCACATTTGTTTTCTATTCTTTATTGCATAATGCTGAGGTTGGGAAAAGCAGAATAATAGATGCCAATGAAATTCAGTTTGAGCTCCTTTCACATGAGTGTCATTAACCATTCCCAAAAAAGGTAATGCTACTAGTAACTATGATATTTTTACAGGCAGACATTTGATGAGATCATTATACTTGCCTGCAGTTAGGCTAGATAAGGTGAGATCATTAGAGAAACAGGTTAATATTTTTTTTTGGTACTAAATTTTGTGCATCCTGTGGAACTACTACACTGTTTATTTTAAAACTTCAGTCTACAGTCTCATCTTTTTAGAAATTTATTCTGTTTATTTGTTGGCTATTAAACAGAGAGAGATTTACTAAAAAGACACTTCCTACCATTTCTATGAGTAATTGACACTGAAGGCCATTTGGAAGAATCAGGACTTCAAGATGTCACAGGTTAATAAAAGGCCCATCACTCTAGCTTATGACTACAGAATCTGCTGAGGAGAATCACCATAATGTTTCCTAATGCTGAATATGAAAACTATGGAAAATCATGCAGAGGCAGAGAACACTCTGAAATACAAATTATGGAAGTTTATATACAGTAAATGCCAGCTAATACCTAGAATCACTCAGAGATACTAGGAAGCCCAAGTTATGGTTCTTAATTTGACTGGAGCAGCAAAATAGGGGAAATCAAAGAGTGCTCTGTGTGCTACATTTCTTCTCCTCACTGCCTTGCTTCCACTGTATTCTGTATGTATTAAAATCTACCATATTTCTATGTATCTTTGGTTTTGTATAGTATTTATTTTAGAAGAAGAAATGGTATATTTTCCTGGAATACAATGTACCAATACTGACTTACATCACTTAGTCATTTTGGAACGCATTTCCTATGAAATAATACAAGATAAGTACATTACATAGTTACTTCTTATGCTTACAAAGGATTTAAAGTCATGAGAGCTTTCTTGTCTGGGATCAGGACCAAACTCTACGTCAACAAGTTTCCATAAGGGTTGCTGGATGCCTTCTTGTACATCCTAAATACTTGTGCTTTTTAAAATCCAAGGAAACAAAATATTTTAAAGCACTTTTGCTTCAAATGTGCTGTTGAAGAAAGGCATGAGAAAACACTGAAAATAAACTGAACTGTGGTAAAAGAGCCTCCTGTTGAACAGAATCTTTCATCAAGTCCAACAGTAGTAGAAAGTAAATGAAAACGTGACCTAAATCAGCAGCAGAAAAAAAGCATAGATGTTAAGGCTGTAAGAAATGCTTCTGTCAGATTTTTGGCATAGTTTTGCCTTTATATTATATGTCTAAAATACTGTAGGTATGTTCTCAAAATAATAATAATAATAATAATAATAATAATAATAATAATAATAATAATAATAATAATAATAATAGTAATAAAAATGTAGTAGACATTAAAGCAGTTCTTCTTGAAGAAGCAATAGAAGTTTAATAGAAACCATCTGTTAAGATGCTTAGACTCAAGAGGCCATTGTTTCAGCTGGTTATTTTGATCTTTTTCTGTGATATTTTTAACAACAAATTCTTTGCAAAAATACTCTATTTAAATAATTTCTAAATTAGAATGTCTGTATTTTCCCATTTTTAAGGGGAGGGGGGGGGAATTCAATCATGCTGTCCTTTTATTTACCTCATAACTGCTTATATGCTCTCTTATTCATGGGAATAAGCTTGTCCTGGAACCATTTGATATGTTGTATTCAATGAAGTTTTACAGTAAAGTTTACTTGTAAGTACAGCACAGGAAGCTGAAGCCTGTCACTAATGTATTGTAATAGTCAGGGGTTTTCCTCTGATATTTAACAGTTAGCTCTATCTTCTGCTCAATAATGTGTAAATGAGAGGGAGATTCAGACAGTAGTCAGTAATGAGATAAACCAAAAGCAAAAGCATTAATAAGGAAATTTCTATTTTCTCTCCTTTCATGAAAAAATAAGATGTCTTAAGACACTTTTTTAGTTTGTACTTTCTTTCATTTAGAGGCCACCTCTGTGCATAGCACTGCAGTGTTCAGTACCCTGAAATAAGCCTTAACTGGTTCTGCTAGCAGCACAGTTTAGTGGCTTGAACGTTTAGCACGGTAAAATGTCAGAATATATTCTTGCCTCACACAGGTTTTGCAGTGAGGCTGCTTCATACAAGAGAATTTTTTGCTGCCTGACTGCTAGCAAAGCCAGGGCCTGCTAATGCAAAGCAGACGCTGAGAGGTTGTGGCAGTACAGCTGTATGGAGGCAGCAAATTGAACAGTGGATAAGAAGTACACTTTCCAAGGAATGAATAGAAGAAATGCACCAAGACAATTTGACTCTAATTTATGGGCCTAAACGAGAAAAGGAGTTGAATTCTTGACCAGCCTAAAGCACATGAATAAAAATTGTAACTTTATCAGAGCTCATATGCTTTGTCTGGTTCTACTCTAAGAGCAATGGATGTTTTGCCTAACACAGTTATCAGGCTTTTCACTGCATTTCTTGTACAAAAGTATGTTCTCTGTTTACATTTAGGCTTGAAAATACAAAAGTTTGTATCTTTTTATAAAACATTATCTGTGTTCTTAAATCTATAACAGAACTACCATTTTAAGATACATCTGTTAAGAGCAGACTCTAGTTTGACTGAAAAAATAATGTTCAAAGCAAAAACTAATGTTTCACAGATCATTAGTAACCTAGATGTTGTGCTTAGGACAACATGCTATTATGATGCTATTTCAAGTTCAAGTTAACTTACCATAATGCTGTGTAGTGTTATGGGACTTATATATGCCAGCCACCATAACAGGGTTCAACACCAGATTTCCACTGAATCAAAAAGCTGAAAATTGTTTTTATCAATAGTGTTGAAGCCCAGGCTGCGTACTTCTGGTGATGGACTCTGAACAGATAAATTGCTGGGCAATTATGCTCTTAGCATCTAAGTTCCCCATCCCTCAAGGGATAGGTTGGACGCACAGTAATATTAGGATCCAGGATCTTCTTGGTTTTCTACTGATTTGTTTTCTGTTTTTTGTTTACTAAGAGGTTGTTAAGTGGTCATGTTCTCATACAGCATCACATCACCTTAGGTCGGCTTTGGCTGATCCTGTGGTTAGCTGTTTGGCATGTTGAAATCTGGTTGCTGTGGATCATATGCCACGATGCATAGGCTCTGTCTGCTCTAGCTGTTACTACTGTTTAAGCTGCTAGCTCCAAGTTTCGACCGTCTACAACAGTAGGTAGACTGCAAATTCTTTTAAACTTCACTTGAGTAAATAGATAGCTGCAGAGCTCCCTCTAGCAGAGTTAGTTATTCTCAGTCATTTTATCCAGCTTGTCCTCTGAAGTGGTTCTATGACTGCTTTTCTCCCTGTTTTCTTAAAACACATTGGTTCACATAGATGCTTTTTCAGAAGTTAAGGACAGATATTCTAGAGATCAAACATATTTTTAAAGAGATTTGTACAATGTAGGAACATTATTTTCATCCCAGACACAGGAGATGAGAAAAAACACTCTTATCTTGAAAAGATACCTGAAAAGAACTTTGAAATATGCAGTCACCTGTACCCTCCTGTGAACATGTCAAGTGTGCTTAAAAGAGACAACTAAGTTATCACCCAAAAAACCAGATCATTCTTTTTCACTGTATATAAAATTGGAAATGCTTCTTAAGAATTTTGTAATTGGTAAATTGGGAAGGTATCTCAATATATGACTGCCTCCACTGAGCTATTAAAACATAGAATTTCTATTTGAATACTCAGTAAAACAAAAGGAGATAATTTTTTTCAAGATCAAGCCCCAAGACACCTAGAACATTATTATTAACTGCCCGTTATGATGGGCATATCTATTTGTCTAGAAAGAATGACAGCAATTATTACTCTCAAATTAGACAAAATACTTACAGATAGTATGAATATAAACAATGCAACCTGCTGACTGACATTAGGAATTTTTAATTAATCATTTGAAAGTTGGAAGTGAGATTAATTTCTTTAAAGAGAAGCTTTTCTTTAGAACAAAATATGCAGAAGTTTGACATAATGTCCTAAAGGCCTTAAAATAGTATGTCTTTTTCAAAGCTCTGTGGGTTACTAAAACAGGAGCAAAACTTCAGCAGCCCTCAAGCTGAAAGCTGGTATGCTAGAAAATCACCACAGAAACTTTGCAGTATTCATAGCCATTAAAGGGAAAAGGAAGTTGTCTCACTTTTTTTTCCTTCCTTTTTCTTCTTTATATTTTTAGTTGTCTCTTTGTCCATTCATCAGTTTTGCTTGTATTTGTGAATCACACTTCTTAACAGAAGAGCCACTTGATTTTGTACAGTGGAAAGTATTTAAAAAAGGAAGAAGAGTAAGTTGGGGAAAATTATGATGTGTTAAGATGGGCAAGATGACACTCCACTGCCAGCCACACCTGAACTCGCATTTGTGCTTTGCTTGTTCAACAAGAGTGGCTGACCCTCTGTGTAGTAAGGACTGAACAGTTTAGTGCAATATGTTCTGCAGTACCTAAAAGCAGGGGAAGATTTTGCTCTCTAAGTACTTCCCTTTCCAGAATGAAGTAGTGGTCATTCTCACTAGCTTTTTCATTGGTCAAAATGGAGAAGAGGAGGGACAACTTGCTCATTTGTGGCATTTCCACTACTGAGATAATAATTTCGTAGGTCAGCAGGGACAGTTAGAGGGAGATCTTGTTATTTGGCCAGTTTCCACATAATTTCTTCCAGTCAAACTGTATCCTTGTTTGCTTTTGCTGTGCCTTCATCTCTTTTTCTCTAGAAGTCATACTAAAAGAGAAAAAAAACTATATGGTCCTCCTAGCTAGTGAAACTACATGTTTTTTAAGGCACTCTAATCTTCATGACCGCAAGCTGAGAAGGAATCAAAACTGATCTTTTTATAAATATCAAGTGGAAAAAAGGAAATAACAATGATGCTTTTATATGGATTGTGAAATACAAGCAATAGCTATCATGGGGTAAATACAGTATAAACAACTATATTTATTTTCCTTGTCAGAACTGAGCTGAAATCTTAAATCTGAATGCTCAGTTTTCCTCTGAGCAAATGGTTTAAAGCTGAATTTAGGATTTTGATTAAATGGGAAGAGTCCTACTTGTGTTGGGGTTTGCAATTACCACCCCCAGCCTGAATTAATATGAGGCTTTTTGTGCTAGAATACCTGGTTACAAAGAACGTAGCTTTTTAAACAGGCAAGGGACCCCACTTTTTGAATTTGGCTCCTTACAGATTGTATTTTAAAGCCTCCGTCTCTCCACCCACATCCAGGTTTCTTCATTGCTTCGCAAAAATTATTTCTTTGGCTCCTTTTTGCATTTGAAATACTTTTCCAGAAGAGATGTCTTTATTTCCAAAGATCAAAGGAAGACTTTCCTCTAATATGTGCAGACTGATGAATGAGGGGATAAGTAAAGTACAAAGAAATCCTGCTACATTTAGAATGAAACTGGAGGTGCTGCTTTGGCACCAATGTGCAAATACCAAACACAGGTTTCCTGAAGCAAAGAACAACCCACCAACATTCTCTGATCTGTATTCTGCAAGTATTTACCTTTTGCGTGTAACTGTTATGTGTTAAAATATATTCTTTTTTTCTTTAAAGCAGCACAGGCCAAATAGGCTTTGTTTCAAATATACAGTTTTCCCTTAAAGCCCATCTTCTGAGTGTATTTATGAAAAATTTGTACAAAAAGTTTGTGCAAAAGATTAAGCCAGTTTCACTATCTCTGAAAAACTGTCACACTGACACGGATCTTGTTAAATCAGCTTTCCCTAATAATATTCTTCTAGAGCTTTTCCTTCACATCAAAATTAAGGTAAGACATGAGAGGGAAAAAAGTGCAGATGACCTTACTTGTTTATGAAATGACTGAATTTGTATATCTTGGGTTGATATTATCTTACCTAGCATAAATATTAAAATAACTGGGTCTGCTATCCAGGATACCAGCTTGGAAGTGAGAGATCACAGAATCATGGATGTAATTTTAAATTCAACTTGCATAGCTTTCAACAGATCACTAGTTTGTGTCTATGTGCTTTTTTTAAACAAAATTGAAGATGAAAATATGCTTTTGTATCTTTCAATCATGCAAGTAAATTAAAACCGTAGAAAAGCTATGATAATAGGACCTCTAAAAGTAGGGTTAGGTACAACATAAGTGGATCGGTAATAGGGTATTACTTTGATGTTCTGTCAGAAATATTTCTACTCATAGGAAACTTACTTCATGCATTTCTTATTATCTGAACAACTGCTAGTCGTTTTTTGGCAGGATAACCATTCCTTCTGGTTTTTTAGTGATATAGTACCAGTCTCAGGTGTCATACAGTAGTATTTACTTTGAATACATGGAAACCTGTTTCCTTCATATTGGACATGACTCAGGCTTACACAGCTATCTAGGTATGGAGGTAAATTCCTTGGTCTAGAACCTTTTCCACTGGTAGAAAATGCAGGAGCAATCATGGACACCAGATTTACATCAGCTGGTTCAGAAGAAGTATTTATGCGTAATTCCCAAAGTTTTCTGACAATACATAGCATTTTACTTGGTAACTGAACCTTTAGATAGTAATGATATATAGCACATTTAATCTTCAGGGAGCTCTGGAAACAGAAAACGATTTCTCTTCCACAGTGGAGATCTTTGAGCTCTCTGTTGACTTGACAGTTCCTGGTTTTGGCCAGGAGCACAATCACCATTGTGTCACTTGTCAACTTGTTTATTTCTACTGCCTGATCTTGGTTAAATACACCAGCTTCTGCACTTTTGTTCTTATCTGTCTCAGCATAACGGGAGAGAAACAGAGATTAAGAATTATGAAGTAAAACTTAGAACATCTCATACGATGCCAGTATTTTTTTTTCCCACCTCTATTCAAGAAAAAAGACTTCTAGAGAGTGGCTTGGAAACCCTTTAGCCATGTGTTCTTGGCTTTTTGCCTGTTTAACAGAGGTCTTGCACAACTCGTGTTTTATGTGCTGTCACCTTGATTTCTCTATATTTTAGCTGGTCTCCTGGGTGCCACTGTTTGCCATTGGCCTGCCTTCAAAGCGAGTGCCTGTGGACAGTACTCATATGGTATGTAACATACCGTATGCTTTGACAACTCATGTGGTCTTAATGGGTTTCCCAGTTACAGAGGCTAAAAGAGCAAGGCAGCCTGTTCTGCAGGCTACCACACAGCAGTTCTTATGAATAAATCCTTTAGATAGGAGAAAATAAATCATTTCTACAATGTTTGCTTTTTATCTGGTAGCTATAATGAAGTCTTTCTCTCCTGTGGCAAGGGAAAGCGCAAACAGGACGTTCACACTGTCATCTAAATGAATAATGACTGGGAGACTAGTTAACTCCATTTATAGGGTTTCATGATATCTTCAGCGCTTGAAGACAGGTAAGAAGCTGAAGGCTGATATCTAGAAATCAGTGATTGTCTTTATTTAGCTCTGTTATTGAATGCTTTCTTTAAATCCACACAGAAAGAAAGATGTGTTTCAGAAAGCAAGGCTATTTGTATGCCTTACCTTACAAAACAGCAAGGAAATCACCTTGCTGCATGGACTGCTCCCTTTGATTTACTTAGAGCTTTTGAAGTGAAATCTCATGATCTTCTCTGTATCCTCTCTTGTTTTACTTGACTTTGTTTCTGTGATCAGCTTTCATTCGCCTCTGGCTTCTCCTGATCCTGGATCCATTCTCCTCCCTGTTGTCTTCTTTTTCTCAGTGTGAGTTAGCAGTATAAGAGATGTTGTTCCATAATAAAAATGATAATACATCTATACTGATAAACTAAAGAGTATACTGCAGTTTAACTGTCTGAAATTCTAGAACTTAGTTATTTAAACATGTCTTGGAACCATATTTCATGTCATACTATATTTGCCTGCATTGCCTTTCATATTATCATTCCCAGTCCTGTATTCTTCATTCTTTTTTCAAGTGTACAGGCTTCCAATTCTTTGACTGAAAAAATAGGGGGGTTGATTTTTTTTTTCAGAAGAGAAAATGCATAAATAGATTATGATGGTAATACCACTTAGCATCTAAACTGTGTATGTAAACAATGGAAAGTATTTTTAACTCACTGAATAATTCTTGACATGATTGGTCAATTTTTCTGCAGAATAAATAAATAATAAATTCTGAATAAATTCTGAAACAGACTGCCTGACTAGTAGGGCTGGGCTAACAGCCTTATAGAATATTTTAAACTTATTAATTTAAACATAGCAGACATCTACCTAACATTTACTAATAAACTAATGTATTTGCCAATAATTCTGGTTTTATGGTAAGTGCTCCATTTTGTACTCAGTCCGAGATGTTTGCAGTTACTACCAAAATCTTCCTTTTCTTATATGGTTTGTATTCCTGCCTGCTGTCCCCACCTCCTTTAAATGTGGGGGAATGTGTGGGCAGAGAGAGCATGAAGTCACCTCATCAAATTCCCTGATTTTGTTTCTGATATAAACTAGAAGAGGTTTTCTGTTTTCTTTTTTTTTTTTTTAATACAAATGCTATAAATGAGGTAATTTTCCTACAGGAAGCATTTCCACCATTTTTGGTGATGCAGAATTTCTTTGCTCTTTTAACGTGTTCTTACAGTTTAGTGGAGGAGTTAAGATAAGTTTCCTTATCTTTATTTTTGGGGAAAGACTTCCTTCTACTCTGAAAATTCATGGCCATTAAGCCCGTTTTAAGAGTGTTTTCAATTATTACTTTTTTTCAGTAGGTAATGTTTCCATTTGCTCATATACAGTTATAAATTATACTGCAGTTCCAAACTATTTTTATTTTGAAGATGTGTTCTAAAAGAGGATTATTTTATTATTTTAAAATTTCATTGTCAAGAAGAACCAGGCAATGTTAATCAACAATGTGAATTATTCTCCATAAGGAGCCTCTGCTGTAGCATCTTTCTTACAGTCTCCAAAGGCAAAGGTTTGACTTGATGATCTCAGAGGTCTCTTTCAACTTAAATGACTCTGTGATTCTTGGAAATAAACAATTTTTTTTTTCTCCACGACATGACTTGCATGTTTCAAATTTGAGGCCTTGCTCTTTTAAGGTGTTTCAAAAATGGGAACTATTTGTTGAGCACTCTGGAGTAGCCTCTTCTCCATAACTGATCAGGTGACTATTCAGTTTTGAAATCTGAGGAAGCTCCACTTTGACGGAAAACTTTAGCTTGGGAAGTTGTGTGGAACTCAGGTTCACACAGAGTGCCTTTCTGTCTTAAAAGTGGTTTCAGCTTGAGTAGAATACTTTACTACCTTCCATTGCACAGGCTGAGCTTTCTGTCAAAATGTAAAAAATTGCCAAGCATCTGTTTTTTTCCTGAGAAAGGAATTACTAAATTAAAAGGATATGATAAAAGAGCTGTGAAAGCTTATTCTATTTAAGCCATGACTTGGACGAGCATTCTAAATAAATAGAGTAAATAGCTGAAAGTATATTTTTAGCTGCCTAATACTATCCACAAATACCTTGATCAATGTAACTTTGCAAAGTAACTCACAAGGCAACAACTTTAACTTGCGAGTAAATTTCACTGAATCATGAAGTAGTGGTGTGGCATAATGACATCGAGCTGCTGTAGGCTTAACTTTGCTCTTTTAAAGCGGATGCACTTAAAACCAGTAGAGGTATTAAGCTCACAACAGTTTGACACATATCATACTCAGCAGGTCATCTGATTGTACTACTGAGTTCAGATGTAACTGTAAGATTTGCTCTGTAGTAAGAGCTGCTAAAGAGAAGTTGTTTGAAGTGGTCCTAAATACATACCTTTTAAATAAACCTTTTGTTTGAGCACGTAAATAAGGGTATAGAATTACAGACTTAAGTGTTCAGAGTTTCTGAGCTAACAGACAGTGGAAATTCACTGTTCAGTCCAAGAGATAGGGAATACAACATTTTCTAAAAGGGAAAAAACCTCCTTTGATTGATGCTTAGGTAGAGAAAACTTGCAGCATTGGTTCACATATATCTTGCGCATCAGAAGATATGTAGTTCAATTTTCTTCTAAACAAGTTTATTTATACTGAGATAACATTTGCAAAGCACCCCAGAAACAGAAAGATGTGAGTTTCTGTTTCTAATCTCAATGGACATATGATATGCGGCCTTAATGGAATAAGCACCATTCAAAACAGAATAGATTTTTTTCCATTCATCCAGAATATTTTTCTAAGTTGTAAAAACGTGAAACATATATACTTAAAGATTAAAAAAAAAAAAAGGTGGCATCATCAATAGTTATATATAAAGCATATGCAAAAAATAATGAATAACTATATCCTTGTGAAAATGATTAAAGGTTTGCGGTTTTTTGGTAACAATTACTAGAGGAAATCTTGTATATAATGCAAAGCTGAGGCACGTATAAACTTTTATAAGCTTTTACAGTTAAATGATTAAGTAAAGAGAAAAAACAAACCAAGGAATGTCTCTGACTGACGTGGTGTTTATATTGCTAGGAGCTGATATTTTGAATTCAATAGAATGATCTATCTATACTTACCTTAATCCCCAGAAATAAATCACTCTTAAAACATAGTGAAGGAAATGAGGGTCTGGGGGAAGCAGGGATTCTGCCCTTGCTTATGTAAGGTAAGACAGCAACTGCAGCACAGATTTAAATAAAACCATGGGGTGAAGGGTGCAGAAGTTGAAGAATCACTGATGACTTCAAGAGGTGGCTTGAGATGTCTAAGGTTTGTTATCAGTGATCATGAATGATCTTGGTGTACTGAAGGAATGGAAAGTCAACATGTGGTGGGGTCTGGGAGAACCCTTGCCCTGCCAGTCATTAAGGGCACAGTTTGATGGCACAGTTCTGTATATTTAACATCAGGGAGGTCTAAACAAAAGGAACTTGACAAATCTCTGCTGATTGCAACAAAATTAGGCTGATTTATCTCAGTCAGGAAGGACTGATGAGGACGTATTCTTTACGTCCTTTTCTGTAATTTTTTTCTCACGTCAGTGAGATGGTCTGAATCATCGTTATATTTTACAAATTAACACATGCTTTATGTTTGTGATTCTGCACAAGTCGCTTGAAATGCCAATAGGCTTCGACGATTCAGATAGGTAATGCAGCAACTGTAGCAAACTTAATGTTTCTTTTCATTTTGCTTTTTATCAAGTTTGAAGATACTATTTATTCCAATTTTACAAATCCATAGTTAATAACACCTCCTGTAACATATGGTCTGTAAAAGAGAAACTATTTTGTAGAGTTTTGATGGCTTTGTGATTAAGAAAATAGTCTTTTGTGGAGTACATGTGGATACAATATTATTCTCTCTGCAAACTAACTGCAGTATGAAAGAATTGTTTTGTCCCTTTAATTCTTATTCTCTTAGACATAAGCTTCCCTGCACTAGTCTCACAGTGACGACAGTTGGCATGTGGTGGGCTACAATATCATCTACCAGCATTAACCTATGACCAGACTCTTTGTTAAAACTAATGAACACCAGTAGGGGCTCTATTTTATAGTGCACTTTCCCCAAACTTAAACATAGAGAACTTCCCCCTATATTTTTACTTTAACTATTGAAACAATAAAAACAAAACATAAAATGAACCAAAGAAATTTGTTGCAGCTCCATGTTGACTTTAGCTTGCCTTGAATTCATATGTAGAGAATTATTAGAAATGTTCTTTTTCTTTGGCTGGTGATAAAGTCAAACATATTAAAGTCTTTCCCAATTGGCATTTCTTAAAACGTCTTTACCCTTTACAGTTTGTGTTGAAAAGGACAAATTCTCCTTACCTTACTATCAAAAACAGTGGTTTTGTCTTTTTAGTAAGATTATACAGGAGAGTAAGAGAAGCAGAAATTTGTCCAAAGGGACGAAAAATTTCAGCATATTGTTAAGTTACAGCAATTCAGAGTTTTAAAGTTAGCACATTCACATGCCATATCTTTTTACCTTATTTCCTCTTGTTATCCATTTAAGTATTTTGTGAGGTAACTGTACGCACAGTAAAGATCCTCTCTGTGTATTTTTCCCTCTTGCCTGTACATTCTGATTTGTTACAACAAAAATACAATCAGAATTTGTATCTAGTATTTGCACAGGCACTTATAAACCACATTTTGCAGCATTTCCCGATCAGTTGTAAGGAGAGTTTTGGTTGTGAAAAGGCTGCAGGATTTGACCTATTAACTAATTACACTGTAAACTAGTACATATGTTGTTATTTATTTGGAAAGCAAAGCTTCCCTTGAAATGCATTTTAAGGTCACCTAATTATCAGGCAAATAACAGTTTGCAGCTCTGAAAAACTCCCCTCTTCCTAATCAATTCATCTTGTTTTCTCTGGGTGCCTCTGATTTTGCTTAGTGTTAGTTGGCTCAGATGCCAAAAAAAAAAAAAAAAAGAAAAAGAAAAAGAAAAGAAAAAAAACCCAAAAAACCAGTATATGATAACTATTTTCCCCTATAAAATGAAGCAACTAATCAAAAATAGTATTTGGAGGCAGATGAGAATTCCTACGCATGCAGCATACATTTCAAGCAGCTATTGAGCATCGCAGAGACCAAAAGCCGGCTGCATTTGGCTTCTGTGGAGTCTAAACGTGTTTTTTATTTGAGCTGTAACACGTGATTTTTGTTTGTTTGTATGTTTTGCTTTTCATTTTACACAACTAACTTCTAGAAAGAATTCTTGCAGCTTCTTAACTCCCCCTCAACGGAACAGATGGTTTTCCTCACCGCACTGGATTGCTCTGCTTTCCCCTAAGGCACAGCAATCACCTTTGACACCACTAACAGTAGGTAAAGCAGCAGAAGTTACGGCAAAATCCGACTTTTGGAGGGATGTATTTACCTGTTGCTTCTGCATTTCATGCTGATGCTAGATGCGCAACTAAAGCTTTTTGCTCAACTCCTCATGTACTCATTCCTCTGCTGACAAGGGCCGGGGTGGAAAGTGATGGGTTTCCATGGCCAGCTGCGTGGTCGGGGCAAAAAGAGTTTAGAATCAAGTTACACAAAACTAGGCAAAAGCGGTCAATGTCTGCTGCCCCTTGAATTTAGGCGAGGGCTCCGCTGAGCGCCTTGCTGGCGGCGGGCACGAGGGGAGCCCTTCCCGCCGCCGGGGCGCACGCCGCGCGCGCCCCTCACGGAC